>ML779011.1:2316967-2364387 GCA_009831015.1 Picea engelmannii | reverse complement strand
GGGGTGTGGCATGAAATGAATCCCCTGAATCTACTACCCAAGACTCAGAAATATTATCTACAAAAAGAATCAAATCATATTGTAACACATCACTTGTTACATTTGCTTCATGATTTCTCTCTTGCTGTCCATCTCTTTGTTTCTTTGGAGCTCTGTAGTCTTTCTTCAGATGTCCTTTCTTCCCACAATTCCAACACTCTATCTTTCCAATTATGGATTTGGATTTGCCCTTCCTAGAATTCCCATGGTTCCCTGAGCCCTTTCCTCTATCCTTTTGTCTTCCCCTGTTCTCCATGTTCAATGCATTTCCTGATGTCTCACCTGTTCTTTTCCGTTGCATTTCCTAACTAAGGATAACACCAACAACATCATCAAATTTTAAAGTATTTGAACCAGAGACAGAGTTACTTATAGCCATGATAGAGCCATTCCAAATTTCTGGCAATGAGCACAAGATGAGAAGATCCCTGACCTCATCATCAAAGTCCACTTTTACAAAACTTAGTTGATTAGTAACTGTATTAAATTTATTTAAATGATCTGCAACAGACCCACCTTTTGACATCTTCATATTAAATAATCTCTTCATTAGAAATACCTTATTGGACGTCGAGGGTTTTTCATACAATTTGGCCAATGCATCCATCAAACCCTTCGTTGTCTTTTCTTTGGAAATATTGAAAGCCACCGGCGCTGCCAGGCTCAGCCATATTGTTCCTAGAGCCTTTGTGTCAAGAATCTCCCATTCTTCATCCTTCATGCTCATCGACTTCTTTGCTACTCCACCCAATGGTAGGAATAGATCCTTCTAATATAAATAATCTTCCATCTGCATCTTCCATAACTGGTAGTTTTGGCCATTAAATTTCTTGACCCTAAACTTTCCATCTTCCGACATTTCTCCCACTCGAACCAGGAACCCTCTTTTCCTGCGAGTTACCTTTCGCTCTGATACCAGTTGTTAGAAAAATAGGACTGCAGAGCAATAAAATAAAACAAATGTAGAAACAAAACAAAGAAGATACACAATACAAGAGAGAAACAGATTTACGTGGTTCACCCAATGTGGGCTACATCCACCAGAGAAATTTCCATATCCTTCTGTAATGATCCCAAGCCATTATGCAAGGATCATCACTGTTTTGGTGTCTTTTTAAAACTTTTTCCTGGTTGTGGTATTTCGTCAAACACTTTGCTGATCTACTTTTTAGATGTGTTTATATGTGTGTATGCAACAAATAATAGAACGAGATAACCATTGAACATACCTCAACCATATGCAATAAGATAGACAAGCCAAAACATCTCAAATCTTCTTTATTCATAAAATAGAGAAACCTACTACAATGAAGATGCCAATCTGGAATGCTCCATAGATGGCCAAGAAGATAGACAATAGATAAGAGCTTCTGCAAAATGCTCCTGCTAATACAAAAGATGCCTCCAAAGGCTAAATAAGAAATGAAGATCAATACAAGCAGATCCGAATGCCAAACTCTCCAGCTGAAGAATGCCACACTCCAATAGAAGGCTGAAACCCTCAATAACTCAGCCCTGCTGCCAAAGGTGTCCAATCACCCTAAGAAATATGCCAATTGATAGATCGGGTGATGGTAAGAACAACCCAGGTGTCCGAATCTCCAAGATCCCTCTCAATCTCTGTAGATCTGAAATCCCCCTTTGAATGGTGTGCCCCACTAGATGACTGAAGCCCTAGATAATTCGACCCTGCTGAAGGAGGCCTCCAAATGCTCTGAAACTCTCTAGAAATATAGATCGGGACACTGCAAGTCACTAGGTGAAGTCTCAGGGTTAGATCTGAAGTGTAACCCCTCCAAACGGACTAGATCTGGATCTCAAAAATGCCCTCCTTCTCTTCAATTCGCCCGACTGCTCAAGAAATAATCTGAGTCATAAAACTATCTCAGAAAGCACTAGATCTAATGTCCAAGGCCCTGTAATGAAAACCCAAGTGATATAATCCTCAACGACCCTGCCAATATTCTATAGCGAATCTCTCTCCAAAGATGGTGCGCCCCCCTTGTTGGAAACCCCCAATGGTGCGCCCTCCTCCTCTTCCTGTGCCTGTGCCTGTGTAGAACCTCCTGCACTGATGTAGATATGACTAGAATGGTGTGGGAGAGTATTGCGTCTCCGAGACCAAGCTTGGGACAAGCTAGGTGGAATCTTTCACCACCGAATCATCCTCTAGGGTTTGTTAAGTCAAAACCCTCAAAACCCCCAAGAGATGGGTTCACTAGCTAAAGCCAGATATCAAACTGATAAACATACATGAATCCTGAGTAGAGGCCCTTGCCTTCCTTTTATACTTTTTGGCTCACCTTGTCCCTCCAAAGTGGCTTTCATTTTATTAATATTTAATTAATTAATTAAATCACTTTAATTAATTAATTAACCTTTTTACCTCTGAAAAATCTCCTTAACTCTCCTTGTGGCTTCCCTGGCCACTAAAAGTCACTTCTAGCCATCCCATACTGTAGTGTTGCTCCTCCTGATTCCAATGAGCTATTACACTGAGAGGTTCCTCCAAGTAATGTGCCCAAAATGACCTCTTCAGTGATTTTAATTAACTTATAGCTCAAAATAGTCAAAATCATGGAAATCGTTGGAATGGAACGAAACCAAAGCCAACCTATGCAGAATGGCTCATAATGATGGAATATGATGAAAAATGCCAACTGGACCCCACAATGCCTCTCAAATACCCCTGTACTCGCTATAACATCTATCTGGCTACTATGGTCATCATAAGTCTCTGCCCTGTGATGATGTCCCAAAGTGGGGACATTACAGTCCTCCCTGCTAGAAAATTGCTTGTTCTCAAGCAATAACCAAATCCACTCAACTAAAATGCTAGGATCCCACGTCCGCCTGTGGGATATATAGTAGAATCCATCCAAATATAAACAATCACACATGCTGCCCCTTCGGTCCCATATCAAGTCATGAACTACTAGCCCCTGGGATGCATAATCTTGAAATACACCAACTCTATGAGTCTCCTGTACCTGACACATGGAGTCATCTCAAAATGGGTCCATCCTCCCAATCTCTACCAAGATCCAGACGGCCTCCATCAACTGCACATGCTGATGCCAGAATGAGGTACTGCAAGACCTCCGTGAGATACTCGCAAGCGGTGCCCTCCCCTCAACACCGAAGATCAATGAAAAGTTAGAATAACTTTCCCCTGCAATGGTCCACTCTCTCCTGTGAATCCGTGCAATGCCCAATTCGAAAATCCCTGGGTCCCATGCCAACCTCTGTCGAAGATCCTCATGCTGACACTGCGCTACTCTGACCATGACTGTCTACCCCCTGCATACATCCTGAACCCTCCTCTCCTGGGTCCTCCATCTGAAATACCTGTGACCATTGGACTTGTTGTCCAAAAACTGTATTAGTGAAGACACATCTGTAGAAGAAGTATCTGTCCAAACATCTCCATGCCCTATCATGATGATCAAATGGAAGAAAAGGTCTCGCCCCATAGGACAAGTACTTGCAGACCCACTCCAAACCAAACCAAGGTGGAGTGTGTGGCTCTCTGGTGTAACCCGGGTCAACATGAAGTCCGATATCCTGCTAGCCAAATGAATACCCAGATCCCATGGTAAATTTGGAAGTTTATCACTTCCAACCTCCTCTAACTGCTCTTGTGTGAGATTGATCACTGTCAGAAGCCCTCTATGCTCATCTGCTATCCTCCTCATGCTGTTGTCAATGATAAATGTGTCGAAGAAGGATAACAGACATATTTGTAGCTGACTGTAGGAATGGAAGGTGTCACATGCTTTGGCCAATCCCAAGGATTCGACCAGAAGCTCATCCATCGGTATCCATGATAGATGATCTCATGTGGTCATCACTAAATCCCAACCATCTAATACAACTGGAAGTAACTCCTCCAATTTCTTCTCATCCAACCTCCATCTCTCATCTCCCATGCAACTGCTGATATGGTGAAGGTGATCTCTCATAACTAGGTGTTGCTATGAAGGAGTGACATCTGCAAGCTCCCCTAGGTGTGTCTCCTCCCTAAAAGGCACTATACCCCTCTGAATGTCATCATACATCTCGGCATGTCTCTAGAAACTATCACTCATCACTGTATGCTCTGGCCTACCCACGTCGTCTCTCGTAGACTCATGCTGCATCATAGATCCAGGGTGTACTGATGATCAACCTCTGCATGGAGGTCAACTGATCTCAGAACACAAATGGAAGTGTCCTCCATCAACTGGTGCTCCTCTACTAGACCACCATCACCCTCTAACCATGTGACCGAAGGGTATATCAGAGTGTCCACCAGGATAGATGAAGTGGATCTCTGATGGATCTCCTCAAGAAGCTCATCTGATCTAGACTCCGATTCTTGAAGGGTTGTCTGTGTGCCTCTCAAGAATCCTCGAGTGCTCTCCAACTCCTGAGTGAGTCAGTCTACCTCCAACTCCTGCCCCCTCAAAGTCTCCTGATAGATCTCACCAACCCTCAACAGGAAATCTATGTCATCCAACAACTGATGGTAGTCGGTCCTCATCACAGATACTCTCTCCCTGAGAGTATGAAAATCATCCATGGAAAATCCTCCATCTGAGATAACCTGTGCCACTGATGCTCTCCAACAATAATATTCCATCACTACATGCATGTCATCAATATTTCTAGTGGCTGCCCTGATCATAGCCTCACTAACTCTCAACTATGCTGCTAAGTGGTGTGACACCTGATCATGGTCATACTGAGGTGCCATCTCAGACCCCTCACTGCTAGTGTCAGTCCTGCTAGTGCCAACTCTAGAATCCCCAAAAACACTCTCTGCATAAGATGACATGTTGAACTGTCCACTGTCTACTGTGCCACTAGGTCTGCCCATATGTAACTGCACATCATCCTCAACTACTAGCTCCCTTTGAGTCATACTGTATCCAGAGTGAGCAGTTGTATCCTCTTGTGCACTCAAACTACTACTATCATTTGTGCCTGGATCCCATATAGCTGTGTCCAGACACATTCCATGGTCATCCTGAATACTAAAGAGTGCATCCTCATCAATGCAAGCCGATCCGGGAAGTAAGTGCTCCATCAACCTGTCAACCTCTGCAATCTTCTCAACTAATGGAGTCTCTAATAACCGTGACTCAATCTCCTCTAGCTGATCTGTATGTGTAAGGTACCCTGTCTGTACTCCCTGTATCTCCTCCTGGATCAGTGGATCTACATGTCCATGGTGTGCAACCCTCACAATAGGCTCATCCATCATACCTGACGTTCCATTGGTCTCCTCATGCGACGTAGCTATCATGGGTGTCTGAACAGGTGACAGATGTGTCACAGCCCCCATAGGAAGCTCATCATCTCTAGGTTCTAACACATGTGACTCCTCACTAGTGTCACTACTCTGCTGAGACGTAAAGACATCAATGGTATGTGATATGTCTGCTAATGCACTAGTGCTATCGTCCTGTCCATCCAACTGCCTATTCACTACACAAGGGTCATCATCCTCCTCAAGCGTGCAATCCTCAGTAGCCTCCATGTAAGAGTCATCATCACTATCCTCCGAGGTAGAGTCACTATCACTAGCCTCTATGCAAGAGTCACTGTCATCATCCGACTGCTCTGAATCCACATCTATCACTCCATCCTCACACACCTCATCATCAGTGTCATGGTGTGCCTCAATAGTGTGCCTTTGATCCCTACACCTATGACCAAGTTCCCACGGCCCCTTGCAATAGTGGCAAGGTTGTGTGTTACTACTAGGTGTGGGATTTCTCTGTTCTTCTAGCCAGCTAGCTGACATAGCTCTATTTTCCTCTGCTATGCCGACCCAATGTGTAACCTCATCTTTGCTCCAACTAGGATTCTTATAGGATACAAAATGATGGAAGGTCATTACGCCTCTGAGATTCTCATTGAGGGTTTGATATTCCTCATCACAATCAACAATCCCTCTAGTAAAGTCCAAAATATCCATAGATTTGTTTTCCTCTGCCATGTTGACCCAATATGTAATCTCCTCTTTGCTCCACCTAGGATTTTTGATAGATAAAAACTGTTGGAATGTCAATTGAGCCCTAGTTTCCTCCCCAAGGGCGTAATATTCCCCTTTACAGAACATACACTCTCTAGCAAGGTAAAACAAATCCATCTCTCCGTATAGAAGACCCCTTTATGGCTCTGCATGCATGTGCTAATTCCCACTGGCTGGAAGGAATCTAATCTTTGATACCACTGTAATGATCCCAAGCCATTATGCAAGGATCATCACTGTTTTGGTGTCTTTTTAAAACTTTTTCCTGGTTGTGGTATTTCGTCAAACACTTTGTTGATCTACTTTTTAGATGTGTTTATATGTGTGTATGTAGAAAAAAACAGAATGAGATAACCATGGAACATACCTCAACCATATGCAATAAGATAGAGAAGCCAAAACATATCAAACCTTCTTTATTCATAAAATAGAGAAACCTGCTACAATGAAGATGCCAATCTGGAATGCTCCATAGATGGCCAAGAAGATAGACAATAGATAAGAGTTGCTACAAAATGCTCCTGCTGATACAAAAGATGCCTCCAAAGGCTGAATAAGAAATGAATATCAATACAAGAAGATCTAAATGCAAAACTCTCCAGCTGAAGAATGCCACGCTCCAATAGAAGGCTGAAACCTCAATAACTCGGCCCTACTGCCAAAGGTGTCCAATCACCCTAATAAATATGCCAACTAATAGATCGGGTGATGGTAAGAACAACCCAGGTGCCAGAATCTCCAAGATCCCTCTCAATCTCTGTAGATCTGAAATCCCCCTCTGAATGGTGCGCCCCACTAGATGACTGAAGCCCTAGATAATTTGGCCCTATTGAAGGAGGCCTCCAAATGCTCTGAAACTCTCCAAAAATATAGATCGGGACACTGCAAGTCACTAGGTGAAGTCTCAGGGTCAGATCTGAAGTGTAACCCCTCCAAACGGACTATATCTGGATCTCAAAAACTCCATCCTTCTCTTCAATTCGCCCCACTGCTCAAGAAATAATCTGAGTCACAAAACTATCTCAGAAAGCACTAGATATAATGTCCAAGGCTCTGTAATGAAAACCAAAGTGATATAATTCTGAACGGCCCTGCCAATCTCCTACAACGAATCTCTCTCCAAAGATGGTGCGCCCCCCTTGTTGGAAACCCCCAATGGTGCACCCTCCTCCTCTTCCTGTGCCTGTGCCTATGTAGAACCTCCTGTACTGATGTAGATCTGACTAGAATGGTGTGGGAGAGTATTGCATCTCTGATACCAAGCTTGGGACAAGCTAGGTGGAATATTTCACCACCGAATCGTCCTCTAGGGTTTGTTAAGTCAAAACCCTCAAAACCCCCAAGAGATGGGCTCACTAGCTAAAGCCAGATATCAAACTGATAAACATACATGAATCCTGAGTAGAGGCCCTTGCCTTCCTTTTATACTTTTTGGCTCACCTTGTCCCTCCAAAGTGGCTTTCATTTTATTAATAATTAATTAATTAATTAAATCACTTTAATTAATTAATTAACCTTTTTACCTCTGAAAATCTCCTTATCTCTCCTTGTGGCTTCCCTGGCCACTGAAAGTCACTTCTAGCCATCCCATCCTGTAGTGTTTCTCCTCCCGATTCCAATGAGCTATTACACTGAGAGGTTCCTCCAAGTAATGTGCCCAAAATGACCTCTTCAGTGATTTTAATTAACTTCTAGCTCAAAATAGTCAAAATCATGGAAATCGTTGGAATGGAACGAAACCAAAGCCAACCTGTGTGGAATGGCTCATAATGATGGAATATGATGAAAAATTCCAACTGGACCCCACAATGCCTCTCAAATACCCCTGTACGCGCTATAACATCCATCTGGCTACTCTGGTAATCATAAGTCTCTGCCCTGTGATGATGTCCCAAAGTGGGGACATTACACCTTCCTTTATTATTATCCAACAAATGAAGGGATAGAACCTACAGCAAAACCCGCTGTAACTTCCTCTTCTTTCTCTCAAAGTATCCTCTCTTAGAATATAATATTCTTCATCAACCATAGCCGCAATACATTTCGCTCATAAAAGAGGGTTGCCTTCTAGGGAAAAAACCCTAACATAATTTCTACCGTTAGATCTGCGACCTTATAATGAACGGTCCATATTTACAATGAAATTACAATATACTTTTACAAGGCAATTTTTCCTTCAGGGGCTTCGCCCTCGAACTCCCACTTGCCCTCAAACCCCTGAGCCGGGGGGATAGCCCCCCCAGACCCCGCAGAGGGGGTACCACCCCTCTGCACTCCCCTGTGTGGAAGAGTGTACATACTTCTTGGGTGTAAATACTTCATGGGGTATAAACATAGCTGAAAGGAAAAAACACCTCTGAATCAGGAAGATAATCAGGCTCCACAACCAACACAAGTGGGTTCTACAAACCTTTCCCCTTCTGATGGGTCTAATGCTGCAATCACCCTGTATTCCCCTGACTCAAATGTCATTTTCCTTGTCTTCAAATTGATTATGGCTTGGTTTTCAAACACCCAATCTAGACCAAGCAACACTGTATATGGTGTTGTGTCGTCCACTATTTCAATCAATTCAAAGTCTGCTTTAGTGCAAACTCCATCTAGGTCTACTATAACTCCTTTCAATCTACCAATTGGTAGGACTCTGTGTTGGTTTGCTAGTTTCAGTTGAACAGGTGAGTATCCTAATGTGGGCTCTCCCATGCATTGCCATGTCTTCTTTGGTAATACATTAACTTTAGATCCTAGATCCAGTATGATATCTATCATGTTGAAATCTCTGATGTTGGCATTCAGTCTGAACTCCCTACTTGTTCTTCTCCTTGTATGTAGGTGATTGACTGTTTTTTGTTCTAGTTTTCCTTCTGTCTCTATACTACATCTTTCTAATATGTTTTGAAATATTTTGATAGATGTTGGATCATTTAATACTTTTACACATGATTGCAAAAGGCCTTTGATTGTACTTACTTGTCCCATGGGTTTCATTTCGTTGGTATGATCCAATAACGAAGGAATCTCGTACTTTGGTGCTTTCTTGCTTTGCTGCACAGTTGAAGTCGACACAATGTCCTCCTTCTGAAATTCTTGTCGGGCTTGCTTAAATATCTCCTTCTCCTTTTTGACATCAAATTGCTTCCTTGGTTCGATGTTCTTCTTCACCCATTGGTGTTGTATTGGCTCTTGGCAGACTGCGTCGTTTCCTGTTTTAGCTCCTCTGTGGGTTACTATGTTGATGTTTCTTCCTTCATCCCTCACTTTGGCTGAGATCCACTGAACATCCTGGTTGTTCTGGTTCCTCTTTTCCTGTATCTTTACTAATAGTGTCGGACATTCTTCCGTATCATGGTCCAATGCGCGAAAATACATACACGTTGCTGGTGGAAGTGGACATTCCCTTGCGTAATGTCCCGGTTGTTAAAAATTGTGACATACCACTGGTCCTCTACCTTGTCCAAAACCTCCCCTCGCTCGTCCTCCACCTCTGTAGCCTGCTCATTCTCCTCTTGGCGCATTATACTAAGGCACTTGATTGTACTGCATGGTATTGTACTAAGGTTGGGCTGTGGCTGCGTGATATTATATGGTTGTTGCATAGTATTATACTGTTGCTTTGAAGTGTTGTATGTGGATGGAACTTCGTTAAATTGTGGTGCAAATTGCCCAGTCATCATTTCTACCTGCACTCTATATGCATCTGATGTCCTCTCTCTCATCAATTCCATAGTTATACAATCTTTGTCGTCGTGGCCCACTGACTTGCAAAAGTTGCAATATGAACTCTTTAGGATTGTCTGGTATTTCTACACATTGAGCAGTGATATGGATCGTGGCCCGGTTTCTTGCAAATTTCACACCATAGTCCTCCTGTTGGTAACATATTTGGCATTCCTTCTGCCATATACTACGCGAATGTTGGAGATTCGTTCTTGTGGTGTCCTTCCATCCTGCATGTAGTGCACCAAATGACTTCTCGTTTATCCTTACTTTTATTTTGGTTTATATGGAACATTAGGTTCTTCAAATCCTCCTTCATTTCTTCGATGGTTGGATCCATCTGTGTATACTGGTTTTCTTCTAGTTACAGGGCTACCTGCAGAGCCTCTGCCTGCATATGAAACTTCTATTGTCGCAATGGATATTTTAATTGTAGGAGTAGTGAATTGACAAATAGATGCCTATGATGCATATCAATCATGAGATATTTCAACTTTCTCTTTAATCACTTGAATCTCTGGTCAATCTCTCAAATAGATTCTCTCGGTTTTTGTCTAATTTTGATCATCTCATTCATGTATTGATCTTTTGAACTTGGCTTCTGGAACTCATTTATCAACAATTTCTTGATGTCTGCAATGTTCTGGTTGTCCTTGGTGGATTGTTTGTAGCTAAATTCATATACCAATCCAATGTGCGATCCCTTAGTGTAATTGCTAGCTGTGCTAGTTTAGTATCTTCGTCTGTGATATGTTTTTCTTCCCAAATCTTCTCACAGATGAACAAATGTTTTTCCGGGTCCTCCGATGCTTCTCCTTTAAATTCTGGTAACCTGATGGTGAGATCGTGTCCTGCCATTTTGAACGCTGAACTACTACCTGCGCACGGTGTAGATACTTGACTAGTGCTACCTGAACTGGCTCCTCCAATTGTTGTTCCTTGTGTAGATGTACGTCCTCCTGTCTGACTTCTTCCGAACTTCGATTGTCTAAACGGTGGTGTTCTCTTTGGTGTATTAGTCACACATGGGTTTATGGGTTCCAAACTGACATTAATATGGATAATATTGTTGCCTTCTTTTCCTATTCTTGGACCTCTCATCTTCCTCTCATATGTTGCGCGTAGGATTTCCTCAATTTTCTCCACAGCCCAGAGATCCTCTACCTCTTCCTCATCACTCTCCAAGCCTTCCCTCATGGCTACATCTCTCTTCTTGGTATTCACCCTGTATTGGTAGGGTACTCTGCTACACGTGTTTCTAGCTGTCTCCATGATCCTCTTGATCTTGTCGTCCTCCATCATGATTGGGTCCAAGGGTTCCTCCTTCTTTCCCTTATCCTTTCCTCCTTCCATTTCCCCTTTTTTCTGTCAATGCTCCCCCCCTTCTCCCATGCATGCAACAAAGTTTAGATGTCCGACTCCATTGTCATTAAACCTTTGTTGTATAGCAGTATCTTGATAGAAGTATACAACGATATAATGTACCTTCCTCGCTTTCCGCGTAAAAAATCTTGCTCTGTTGTGCTATACGACTTTGTTGTGTCTACTACAAACTCTGTTATAAAGCTTGCCACAATACTATCTAGCCAAATTTCTACTGCGCGGGTGAAATTGTTGTTCACCTACTGTAACTGCTCAATCTGTACCAGGGTCCACTCTAACTATCAGATCTGGTTTGTTGCATGGTTATCCTTCAACCTTAGTATCCATTCCTGCAATAAGTGTGGAAAATCACAGAAAAATACTTCATGCAAATCAATAAACACATATTTCTCAAGATGTTTGTGGGGTGTTACTCTAGGGTTTTTGTTATCTTTCTGTGCAAATTCCATCTGTTTTTTCCTTAGCCAGCTTTCGATCTCTTCTTTTGTGGGGTTCCACGGTCTCAACATCCCCTTCTAGTGGCTCATTGCTTTCTTCTCTACTTTAATATTCTCTTGATCCACCTCCCACAGATCTTATGTATATTTTAATAGAGCTTCAACATATCTCATCTACTCAATCCTCTATTTTTCCTACCAACTAAAACATAACCATTTGTTGGTTATCGATATATATCCTGTCTGAGTTTGTATTGAGTGACCCAGGGTTCATGTCTGTACGGGTTTCCAACAAAGCCTCTAAAACTATCGTCCCTCTTGGTAATCCAGAAGGAATCACAGCACATAGGGTGCACTGCACCGTCTCACCTTAGATAGTGTTAATGGGTGGCCATAATACTCATGTGATTGAAGCCTAGGATTGAGTAGGGAATCTGAGAACTGTATGTTGAAAGTGTTATTGTAACTTATTAACGCAATACATTGTTATCACGATTTATGTAGGAAATATAATAACTCCTTCATTTAGCTTATCAACATCTATTGAAAGACAATAAATACATGCATTCAATCACATAACACAAATGTTACCATGGTTCACCCCCCCTAGGCTACATCCACAAAGATCTGGCTCTTAGCTCTTTTATTATAGTCATTCTGTCACTATGACGCCACGCGCTTTACAACTCTTCACAGTTGGGTTAAGATATATTATGAGGTGGACTAGATCGTACCAGGATCCTCAACCTGTGATCTAACCCTCAAGATCTACCTTCCCCAGTCCTCTCTAGCTCAACAACTTACACAAGTAGGTCATACCAAAATATCACATAACTTCAATCAACAACTAATAACTAGCCTCTCCCTCTATGAGACCTAGGTATCTATATTTATACGTTTCTGGCTCTTTGGCCATTACAACACATTGCAAAAACCCTAACCCTAACGTCGCTAGGTTTTCCATGCATGTGCGCATGTTGTTCTTCCTTCCAACTGTTGCTTTCCTCGTGCATGCATTCTTTCCCAAAATCTCCTTTATTTCCGCATTGGCCTGCTTCCAACAAGCAAGAAACAAACTTTTGTGGCTTTGAGCAAAGCAAAAGCATAGTACATTGCATTAAGTATGTCAGTCCGTGAAGCAGTGTGGCTTCGCAAGATCCTTGGAGATTTATCCAAACATATGCTGGATTCCACCATTATTCATGGTAACCAAAGTTGTGTGAAGATCTCAGATAATCCATTGTTTCATGACAAATCAAACCACATTGAGATCATGTATCATTAAATCTAAGACATGGTGCAGAGAAAGGAAGTATTGGTGCAGTAACTTCCTATAGATGAGCAGGTTGTTGATGTTCTTACCAAACTAGGATGAAGTTCAAGTACTTCCATGACAGACTTGGCATGGTAGAGAATGCCTCCCTCGCTGAGAGGGAGCGTTGATATTTGAAGCTTCGTGAGACATTCTCCAGATCGTACTCCTCTGTGACTGAGGTCAGTTGATATGTGATGAAACTTATCTGAGAAGGGATAAGTTTGTTTGGGATTATATTCCAACGTCCCTTGTGGAGAGCACATGAGGACATGTCCCATGTGGAGAGCACATGAGGACATGTCAAGGGATTTGGCCCTTGACATCTCACACTATGGGAGTTGACCCTAATGTTTCTAGAGGGTGTAGCCTCTAGAAGTCCACACAGGAGTGCCATGTGTGACAAACATTCTCCAGATCATACTCCTCTGTTAATTGAGTTGAGTTGATCTGTAAGGACACTTATTCGAGAAGGGATAAGTGAATTTGGGCTTATATCCCAACATCCCATGTGGAGAGAACATGAGGACATGTCAAGGGAGTTGACCCTTGATGTCACACACTATGGGGAGTTGACCCTAAGTGTTCCTAGAGGGAGTATCCTCTAGAAATCCACATGGGAGTGCCACATGTGACAAAATTTTTGCTACTATGGTGGTTTTGTACCACTGGTGAAGACTGCGTGTATCTGGACAATAGTTGTGTACTACTATGGAAAGATACCTCCCTAACTAAGAGGGAGTGTTGATGTTTCAACATCGTGAAAAACTTCTCCTAGATTGGACTGCAGACCAAGGGAGATATGATACATTTATCATAAAGGTGCACTTGTGGTAAGTGGGCCCAGACGTAGTCCTTCCTTGATCATGACAATAAATAATATAGACTCGAGGTGCTTGAAGTGATTTACACATGTTAGTTAGCATTGAGATGACATTCACTCACAGGTGTGTACTTCTGGTGAAAGATCCTAGTGTGGTCTTTGTCCTAGTCATGGTGATTTGACAAGGAATAATACAGACTCAATATGTTATATGATATTACATGTGGACCCAGAGTGAGCCTGATCTTAGAGAGAGTTAATTGGCTTAGAGGGAGAGCTGCAAAAATAGTTTCTCCTTAGTTTAGGTGGGAGAGATACATCTCCCAAGACTTATAGACAATTATCATGAGTCTAGGGTGAAGTTTGTATACTTCAAAGACAAGATTGGCATGATTCAAAATGTCTCCCTCATTGAGAGGGATTGTTGATGTTTGGAAAGCATTGGGAAGACATTCTCTTAGAATAATAATTAATAATATAATTATTGATTATCAATTATCAATTATCATATATAATAAGTAAATGATAATAATAAATAGTTATTGATTATTCAAGGGACGCATCATTTCATGGATGGTCACCATATGTTCCCTATATATGGAACACTCATCATTGTAATAATATATCAATCATATCTCATATGAATAAAAACAACAGCCAAGAGGCAGCTAAGGCCAAATAGATGAATTCGAACACAATCATCTCTTCCCTAAACCCAACTTCCTCACATTGTATTCCATCTTTAGCACGCATGATAGGAATGAGTTTATCAAGTTATTGATAAGGTTTCCATCATTAAAAACCATTTTAATTTCACTCTCATATGAGAAAAATATGTTCACATGCATATCTCAATACTTACACATAAAAGAGTTTCTTAAACATGTGGATAGATGAAACGTTTCTTTTTAAAAATTATATACTCAGAGATCGATGTTGGACCTAATCCTCTATGTAGAAATCCATTGTCTTTTCTCGGACAAAGTGGGATCAAGGGTATTGTTTTTTACCTTGATCCCCTACAAAGCAACAAGCTGTGTCCCAAATGAAATGATTCCATAATCAAGAAAAGAACAAACAAATCCCTTGTTCTTTCTTGGACAAAGTGGGATCGGGAGCACTATGATATTCTTTAATCCTTGCAATCTAGAGCATATGAACATATAACACAAACAAGTTGGTCTTTCCCAAGACCCAAAAGTAATATATAATAATAGAATTCACATAAATCCATAACATGGCAAGTTTGCATTCATTGATTTCCATATCAGTTGTGCTTAAACACTTGCTCCTTCAAGTTATTCAAGGGATGTGATATTTTATGAAGCTCCTTGAGAACTAGAGCATATTTGATAGATGCATTCATGTCGAGTTTTATTCATAGTAACAAAGTACAACATAGTCCTTCACCTTTTGTAGATTCTTTATCAAATACCATTTTGCAGAAAGGATATAATCAATATTTGATATTACTCAAATTTTGAAATTTTGATTGACACAAGCGATATAATCAAATATTTTATATTACTCACATTAATTTTAAATTTAAATTATGAAACCAAAAAACACTAGTGCAAATAACCATAAATTCAATTAATTGTGGTATCCATATCATGTCAAATTATTGCAGACTTTCTTAAAAAAATGCAAAATACCAACATAGATAAATACTTCAGTTGCGTTAAATGAAAGTACATATACAAGGTAAGGAGTGGTCAGAGTAACATAATTATCATATACTATTTGTATGTTATTGGTGATAAGAGTAACATTATTTATCAATGTAGATTCATCTTAATTATGGATATATCATGCATGGAGAGGCATCACATTCCTCGAGATGCAAACTTTTTTAGATTACAAAAACTTGAAGAAAAGTTTGCATCTGGAAGGATTTGATGCCAGATTTGATGCCTCTCAGATGCATGATAGATCTGGAGTTTATATGGATCTAAGTTGATATATATATGTGTGTTTGTGTGTGTGTTGAAAGTTGACACGTGCCCCCCGTATCGGGTGACAAGGAAGAGAAATAAGGTGGGGCCGCCAACTGAGACAGAGCACCACACGTCTTCTTATCTAGTCGACTCTTGCCACCTACCTCACACCCATGCCACCTCATTTAATGAATAGTAAAGGCACCACCTCTTTGTGTAATACCGGGATAATGACTCATCACAATCGACCTGTTCTAGCTCTGGTTATGATCTATTGTTGGTACATCCTCCTCGCCTTGTACAATCCTCTATCCAGAATCTAATAATGGCTTCTACCTCGATTTATTTTCCCTCTACTCACTTCATTTTATTTCATTCTACCGACTTCCTTAGCGTTCCTCCCGACTTATTTTTTGGCTCTTATATCTTTGTTCCTTTTTTTCTGGAACTCTGTCACCTTTCCCTCCTTTAGAACTGCACCTTCTCATCGTCCTACTTCCCTCCTTTCTACTTCTCATCCATTGATATTTCCTTCCAGCCCCTCATGGCCCATGGTCATCATTCTCACCATGCCCGCGATGGCACCTCTCATAGGCAATGCAACTACTCTAGCTCTCGACTTGCAACCACAACTGAAGAGTCATCAGACTCTTACCATGCCCATACTACACCACATGTCCAAGAAGAATTAGATCTTGCAGAAGCTGACGTCAAGGTTCTGAGACACTTTGTCTTGGATGATGAAGTTCTTGACTTAGTTAGCTCCTGGATTTCGGACACCGGAAACACTAGATCCCGTATCTCCCAATGCTTCAAAACGACAAAATCCATTGGCATTTGAAGCTCATGTTGGGATGAGCTTTGGCATACTTCAAGGAGGACAAGACCAAGATCTTTCTTCAACTCGAAAATATACAAGGGAAGATCCAACTCCATGAATACAAGATGAACTTCATGGCCAAACACATGGCAGAATTGGACCTCTCTCGTGTCACTCCACCTCATGCATAGGTTCCTCCGGATGAGGGCCAACCCTCTATCAAGCCTCAATGATTTATAGTTTTTTCTTTGTTTTTATATGTTGTAGTCTAGGAGGTTTTGGAATGTCAATTACACCTCGTCAAGATAGGGGATATCAATAGTTAGCTTTTATTTTTGATAAATGTGATAACATTATATTTAGTTACCTTCAAACTTTTAGCTTTAAAAGACAACCCTGCTATACTATCTCAGACAATTTGTTTCATTGTTGTTGGTCTGGCTTCCCTAACGACAGACTAGCAACAAAAAAATTATACATTTTCATAATGGTAATATAAAAAATTTGGATTGTTTACAAAAAAAGGAAAGTTGGCACATGGCATTTAAAAAAATATTTTAATATCCACCTTAATTAAAATAATTGTATATCAACTTTATATATAGAGAGAAATTGAAAGTAAAAAATTCTTATGTGTAAAACATTTGAATGGTGTCTTGACTATGACGGAGATGTGCAATTCCTTTCATCCTCAAGATGCAGTTGACATGTGGCATTAAAATTGCACATCTCCTTCATAGTCAACCCACCGTTAAAATGTTTTACCCATAAGAGTTTTTTCCTTTCCATTTCTCTCTTTATATATAAAGTTGATATAAAATTATTTTAATTAAGGTGGATGTTAAAATATTTTTTAAAATGCCATGTATCAACTTTCATATATATATATATATATATATATATATATATATATATATATATATATATATAAGTGGACATAGAAATATTTTATTTATGGTCCACATTGAAATTATTTTGCTCTTATCAATATTTTTTTAAATTCCACATGTCAACTCCGTAATATTAAGCATTGAAGGAATTACCCATCTCCCTCATTCTGGAATGTAGAAAGAACCTATTAACAAAATATATTTTTATTTTTATTTTCAATTACTCTCTCTTTCTCTTTATATATATATAAAGTTGATATAGAATTATTTTACTTAATATGGATATTGAAATATTTTATTTATCAAGGACATTGAAATAATTTTTTGTTATTGATATTTTTTTAAATGTCACATGTCCACTCCATGTTGAGCACAAAATGAATTACACATCTCCCTCATACTGAGCTGCAGAAAGCACCTTTCAACACAACTAGTTATCATAGCCTATTAGTCTGCAAGTGATGATAGACTTTTAGATCATACATGGTCTACTTTTTTTTAACTACTAAGATTATACATCACATTACTAGACATCCTGAAAATTCTACTACTAATAGTTGTTTAGTTTCTCCACATGAATGCCAATGCACCACGATGGTACAACAAAATTTCATTATAAATAGCTTGCCATGAGGTATTATGGGTTAGAGAGAGGAGAAATATTTAAATTTCGGAGGGCGTTGAGCATTAAGGCTTTCCCCATGGTAGTTGGAATGAGTTGGTGGTATTGGAAACTATGGATTGGTGATTGGAAAGGTGAGGTTGAGAGATTGTATTAAGGTCTATGACATTAGAATGCTATAGGTGCACGAGGAAATGGTAGTGTAATGGTGGAGGGCTAGGAGAAGGGAGTGGCATGTGGTGTGGAGTTTGGTGGTGATGTGGTGGCATCTTAGGAGTGGAGGGAGGTTGAGGTGGAGGGATGTAGGGAGGATATGGCTTGAGATATGAGGATGGTGGAAAGGGTAATGAAGTTTAGAACTAAAAGGAGGTGTTGGATTTTTTAGGGTAATTGTGTAGGTTGGCTAGTAATAGGTGTTTGGAGATGTAATAGTGGTGGTGGTGCAAGAGGTGATGGCCTATGGTGAGGATGGGGTCTATGGATTGGATGCTTGTGTGGAGGTGATCTGAAAATCCTTAGATACCAATCTTAATCTTTAAAAACCCATTTTAGCATCTAACTTGATTCAAAATAATTCTTGATCACATTGAGTTGATTTGCAAAAAAATGATGATGTGCTTATTATCCAAAATCTCATAAAATGATGATTAACTTGAAGAGTTATGAGATAACACAATAAAAAATAAAAAAACTCAAATAAACAATATTTGATGACATATTTTACTTCATCTCCAAGTCCCCTTTAAACCAATGAGACTGCTTCTCATAATTTCAAAATGTTAAATTACAATACAAAATGGACTTACAAAGCCAATTTTGAAGTCACTCTCCAATTCCACTGCTCAAACTAAAAAATAGAGTTTACCATTGAACGCCTTGCAAAATTCTGAGAAAAATGAGTAAAAAGTCGACCATATTATGAACTGGCTCAATTTTACCCTCTTTACACACCAAACGATGCACTATGGTGCTCATTAATGGAAATATGGAATATGACTTACAAAGAAAACACATTAACACAAAAATAACACCACCATCATAATCCTCTCGAGAAAACGAGAAAAATGAGTATAAACATGCCTATGTTTGGACAAAGTACCTCATGGCACGAAAATCTATGCAACACATAAACTTAGTTTCTCTCAACATGAAAAACTATGTCTGTACGATACACTGCAATTGGATTTGTTCCACCTCAATATCTGTGCCTACCTTGATATGTGTGCTCCTCAAAATGTGTGCAAACCTCGGAATATGTGCCCATAAATAGGACACGGGCCTCAACCACTTTCTGAAATCTTTGGCATGAGCTTAAATATAATAGTATTCATAGTTTCAACCAACCGTGCCTTATGGCATATTGGTAGGGTCATTGGATTGGCAGCAGAGAAGTCATGGGTTCAAACCCCGCGTCCTCCCCACCTTTCGTACACGTTGAAACCATATGTATTACATTAAATATATTATAACTTGTCGGTTGTAACAAGTTCCACATTTGGCACAGTGGCTAGCGGATAAGTATGAAGTCATTGGGTATTTGGAATATTCCTTTGGATTCAATGGGAGTTCTGGGGTTCAAATCTTGTCGAGCCCATAACATAATTTTTATACCTATCCCAACTTGGGCTTGCAGAAGGTACCACGTGGTGCCATTTGATTGGCCCATGTGGCAACCTATCATTAGCTGACTGTACAACCTCTGCCACATCACCATTGACCCGTCTGCCACCTTTGCATATGGATTTCCATGTGTCTGTCTATTTTTGGTCCACCTCACTACCAACTTACCTTTCCACGTCATCATATGGATGGCACATGCCATTTTTTTATTGTTCCAAATGGACCCTTGAAAAGTTGATTTCAAGGTGACACATGGCACGCTATCATGTTGCCACATCACCCTGCTGACATCAACATGATGTCATCATGTTGTATGGATAGGACATGTGTCACCCTTCCAGTGGTAACATGTGTCACCCTTGACTTTGACTTTTGTCATGTTTGACTTTAACTTTGATCGGTTATAACTTTTTCATACGGACTCCATCTGAGGTGATTTTTGTGCCATTGGAAAGATGTCGCCACGATCTATGCAATGAAGCCATTTTAGAGAATATTTGAGACAATTAAATTTTGAGCATTCATGGATCCTCCTGGATCTCTGTGAGCATTTTGGATCCTCCTATACCTTTGTGAGCATTTTGTATCCTCCTGGATCACACCTTCCCATTGAAGGACTTTTGGTCCTCCAAAAGTATTAATATTTCAACAACTTAGTGATGATAAATCTTACTCATTCTTCCACCTTACTGAAATTCTCTTATCCAGTAACTTAATGATGATGAAGCTTCTTCACTCTTCCACCTTGCTGAATATTCTGAGACTAATTTTCATTTTGGATCTTGGATCCTGGATACTATATCAATGTACTTATGTATGCTTCTCAAATATGGCTATGACTCTAGATCTTTGGAAACTAGCTCTAGTTCAAATCTAGTTCTGGTTCTGGCTCATAGATTCTTTCATAACAAAAAATTTCTCATTGAATCTATGCAATATCTGAATCCAAATCATGTACTCAACATCCACTCCCATCTCCTTCTCTGTTGAAGATAGTCTATCTCGGCCAATCATGAAACCAAATCGAATGTTGATCTATGCTTCACTTATCTGAACTCATTGTTCCTGTACTGTTGATGTATCTGTAGGAGTGTCTGAATGAATTCCCTGTCCATTTTCTCTCTCCTTCCCTAAAATCAACTCTAAACATATGCTTTATATACATTTGTACTGTTTGAACTACTTTTGTTCAAGGTATACATCTAACATGACATAATATCTTGGAGATTTCATATTAATAGCATACATATTTATAAGTATATACCTCTTATCTCTTTACCAACTCTAGGAATATTTTCATTACTTCGATGATCTTCCCACTTTTGATCTACATGTTCCAATTGTCTGCATCCTTATGTTCCTTATTCTCCGGTTCTTCAAAATAAGAATGTTAATTTAGACAATTCGATCCATATGTAGTGCTTAGATGATAACAAGATAAAACAATTGTCTATACTGTTGTTGAAAGGCTTAGAAACCTCTATAAGATCCCTCACTCTAGAACAACGTGGCTATGTAGAAACCCTTTACAAGATTCTTATCACTTTAAACAATATGTAAGGTGGATATACAGAAATATTACAAGACTCTTGTCACTCTTAACAATTTATAAGGTGGCTACATAGAAATCTCATAAGACTCCTCTCACTCTTGACAATGTATAATGAGTAGTTTACAAGCATTCTAATACAAAAATAGAAATATATTTAGAAGGTATCTACATATGCATATTAACTTGCAATTTACAAATATACATATTTACAATGAAATTTTTTCAGATAGATGGTTTATTCATGGACTCATCCTTCCCTTAGTACTGGAGGGAGTCTCACAACTTCCTATCTTTGACAATGCCTCTAACGTTGATGTTGAATCTGACACAGAACATGATGTTGAATTCAAGAAACCATTAAACCAGATTATTGGTCTTCCAAGCAACCTATATAACCTCTCCTTGTGAACATCAAGTATTATTGTTGTATCTTGAGTAGCTTCCCTCGAATGCACAAGTACTTGGCCATTTTGGAATGCGACTGCATATCCTTCATATTCAAAAGCTGCAACTGAGAGTAGGTTTACGTTTAAATATGAAACATACAACATATGTTCTATTCCCATAACTCCTCCTGACTCAAGCTAGAATATTACATATCCATACCCTCTTATTGCTTGTCTTGTGTTAGTTTTAGATCCCACATAGAAATCTTTGTCGACCTGTTAGTTAACTTGGGCTGACCCAGGTTATGCTATCAAACAGGTTTCCAACAAAACCCTCAAAACTATCGAATCTACTGGGAAACCAGAAGGAAACACTGTGCACAAGGTGCACAATGCAGTCTCACCTGAGATGGCTTTTATGGGGGACTGCAATACTCAGGTGTTTGTAGTCTAGGAATGAGTGGGGATTGTTTTTAGATTATTTTCCTCATACATCATCATTATTAATCATTCATATACTTCTATGATTCATTCATCTTTAAACCTATGTATGCATGTTGTTATAACTATTTTAACCATTCATTCTTGAGCTAATGATTAACAGAAAAGAAAATCATTCATTAAAAATCATATAGAGCACAATATTTTACCATGGTTCACCCCCTCCCAGGGCTATGTCCACAAAGATATGGCTTCTCTTCTCTTTTATTTATTCTGCTGCAAAATCTTGCGTTGTACGCATTACATCTTCAATATTACAATCAAAATGAGGGTAAGTACCCTCTAGGAGGATTATTATATCACACCAGGCTCCTCATCCTATGACCTAACCCTTAAAGACTAGCTTATTTCACTCTGCCACAAAAATTATTACAATCCATGGCTTCCCAACCAACTAACTCTCAATGATCAACTGGTGGACCTCAACCTAGACCTCCTAGGTCTTTATTTATACTACATTTTAGGCTTATATCTGTTACAATATTTGTCAAAAAAAATAACCCTAACATGGTTAGGCCTATCTGCATGCACACCACATTACTTTTCCTTCTTTTTCTGCATGCTTCTTTCCTGCCGCATGTTGTGTATGCTCCAAAAATAGATCCTTCGCTCCAAAAATGAACTTGTTCCCAAAATAGATCTTTCCCCCCAAAATAGGCATATGCCCAAAATATAATTTCTTCCCACAATAGGCTTGCTCCAATAGGCCCCCAAAATTGACATGTGGCTCCTCCTAATCCACTCAGGTGGTGCGCGCTCCTTGTACAACCTTCACCAAGCTGTGGAAATTCTCTACTAGTTCCTTCCCTTTTTATTTCACTTGGGAATATTTATCTATTAGCTCCTCAACCATCTGCGTTGTTATCTATTCTTGTAGCAATGTTGTGCTTTCTGAATTTTCCTGCACCATCCTTATATTCTCTTCCTTTAGCTCCGCAATTATATGTGTTGTTTGTTCCTAGAGGGGATCCAACTAGGCTTGTCTTTCTTACTTATTAATATGCATTGTCTTTAACTCTGTCTGCATGGTCTTCATCTCCTGGATGACCTTCAAGCACTCGATAATGCTCATGGTTTTCTGTTGCTTATTCTTCATGGCAGCATTGATTTTCTCTTCTTGTTGGTCCAACTGTTGGACCTTTTCATCCTCTTCCAAAGTGGTCCAAATCTATGTAGTTCTGTCAAACAGTTATGAGACTTCCTTTTCTTCCCTTGCCATTTCCTCTATCTAGAGTGTGGTTTTTTATTCTCTTTTCTCTCGAACCTCAGGAGGAGTCGTAGGATTAATTTTTTTCTTTAAACTCATCGATTTCCTACCTATATCCTTCAATTGTCTGTGCAATAATCTTTATATTTTCATCTGCACTCCTATCTGGTGCTTGCGCGCTAAATGGAATGCGGTCATATATCGTTGTTAGCCCATGCTCTAGCTTGTCAGCGAGTTCTTTTTAATCCTCCTTCTCTGAGTTCAATTGGTTGTAGGTGATCTGTAACATCTCTGCGACTCCTCTACCACCCTCCAAGTTAGTGGCATCCATGCGGGCTCTAGATTCTACTTCATGCATTATACTAGCTTGGAGTCTGTATAGTGCTTTTGTGGGTATTTGCGCCATGACTACCTCAAAGTGGTCAACGTACCCCATGGGTTTCTGTGTGGTCTCTTGATCCATTCTGACCATCTATTGTGTGACTGTGAATGTATCCCTGCCATGCACTACTATCTGAACTGTCTCATATCCTTCTTTCTGATCAAGGGTTCGCTATGTATTTTCATGTTGCTTCGTTGTGGCCTGCTTTACTGCATGAATTTTTAACCATTGTAGAGTTTCATGGAATTCTATGAGTTTGGACATGATCTCTTCTCTCTGTGCTTCTGTAGTGCGGACCACTTATTCCCCCCTATCCTGTACCTTGTCTGCCACTAAATTAGTATCATCCTCTGTCAAGGTGATGACTGGGTCCTCCTTGGCGTACTTCATCCTTTTGCACATCTTCTTTGCCTGCGTTGTCATCCTTTTTGTCTATGAGGGTTGCGCCGCACTCATCGTCACCTATGCCCTTTCCTCTCTAGCCTGAGATGTTTTCCTCTTCTTGGCATCTTACTGAATGTCTACCCTGGGCACCATTGTTTTCCTCCTTGGTCTCTTTGGCACTATGTTACTTCCTGAAGCCTGAGTGCACGTTGCAACCTTCCTAATGTTAGTAGCTGGGTTGTTTGTCTTTGTTGAAGGACTTGCTTCGACTTTCCCCTTAGGTTTGGTTGATTGCATTGCGGTTGGCCTTGTTTCTGGTTTTGCTACTGGAATCTTCCACTGCACAAGCCAGTCTTTGATTATCCAGTCAATATCTTCCCTTATGATGCAATATTTCATCTCCAACAATTCCTTCTTTGGATCTCTTGAGGCCTGGATCCACATATGGTGCATGGATGCCTTAAACCTAGCTATCCCTTCGGTTTCCTGGACCACTTCCACATGAATGTGCTACACATTGGTTGTGCATTGTGGTATCTCTTCCAATAGAATAACGAACACCATTTTATTCACATGCTGATTTTTGTTGTCCTTGGCCTGCCAGAGGGATTCATATATGGCTACATAGCACTTCCCTTTCCTATCTAGAAGGATAAAAAATTTGGCTTCTTCCATCCTAGCAAAGCTATGAGGATAATGAGCCAAGAATAATGGAACTCAATTCCATTATCCTGTGCATCTTTGCAATCGATAAAGAATTGGTTCAGGAGGTACGACGATCAACTGAACATTACTCCCTTCGCGCACTGCATGACGAATGCGATGAATCCCGTTGGATCCTCTTCTTTTCTGCACTTTCTCAGCAGTTTTCAATCCATGAGCTTGTTGGTGAACCTTTTCATGATATCATTGATATCTCTAAGCACAATACCCCTATTTTCTTTGCTAGTACCAAATTGTACCTTGACTAGCTCGATGATCTCCTTCTCGTGTGCTTTATTGTCCAAGTATTCCTCTGGCTGTGCGCCCACTGTGGGTAATCCCATAATTTTGGCGAGCAATGCCACATCGAGCTATACTGGCCTATTCATACAAATAATGTCGCCATGTACCTAGGCTAGAAATTGTTTGACGCAAATCCCAACACTTTTACTACGCCCGAAGTGCGGTATGTCTAGGAGGTTCGTTATCCCAGAGTTATAGAGCCCTGTTATCCACTACGCGGGATTCATGATTGGTTTTAGTAGGGGTAGAATTTCCCATGTGTTCTCTAAGTAGGATTCCTTGGCCAAGTCCGGTAATTTTGTTGCATCGCGCACATCGTGGTCCGAGTACCTTATTTTAGTTACTTTTTCGAGCATGTCCTCTACAGTGACCATTGTATCTCGGAGGTAGGGACGTGTAATTTATGAGGTGTCCTGCACCTTTCTTTTCTTCCCGATGGTAGATGGCCTTGCTTGTACTATTTTTATGTCATCTTATTCCCCCTTGGATTCCGGCTAGTTGGTGATGCCCTCAACCAACACCTCCTCTTTTTCCTGACCCTGTTAGTGACCCTTCATTTCATCGGGTTTAGACGGTGTTTCAGGATTAGGGTTTGTAATACCATTTCGAGTCCCAAAACTCTAGCCTACTTCCCCTTGTTCCTTTTTCGATGTTTCCTCCTCAACTCTTTTCGGGCTGAGTGAGTCTATCTTGGAAGTGGTGACATCTTCGATCTCAATGTTGTTCTTGGTCTCCACCATCATTTCCTTCCTCCTTTGGCCCTATCAAGTAACCCATACGTACTTCCCCGGAGCACCAAACCTTGGTGGTGTCATGTTGTATGTGATTTGAAAAATTTCTCTCTTCTTCGCACAATTACACTTAGGGCATTGTTACATATTATTTTGGTCACCTCCGTGATCACTGATGATATGTGTATTGCTTACTCCTCTGTTCCCTAAAGCTATTGAAGAAATAAGACTTTCTCTATGGGAAATAGAATCATCTCTCCTTTTTTAAAAACCCTACCAAAGAAGATCATCGCACCTTTCCAAATGATAAGGGTGCGACGATCCCTGATTGTCGCATGTTGCACCATAGTGGACTGCAACGTTGTCGCAGGCTACTTGTGTTTACGGTGTGACGATGCTCAAGAAAAGGAAAAGGGTGAAATTATTGAAGGTTCTAGAATGGAATCTCCGAAAGGATGAGGTGGACTCCGATTCGTTTGGATCTCACCCACTTCTCTGATTTAGAAGGATCATCCTAGTCTCTTCATCCATCCCTCTTCACTCTATATAAAGAGGGATCACTCATGGGAAAAGTTAGGTTGGCTTATCCCTGAAGAATTATGTTGAATATTGTACTTGTGATAGCTTTGCTTTAGCTTTCCAAGTCAGGTTGTGAATACTCTTCATCAAAAGCATTGGAGAAAAGGTGTGTGTGTTGAAGAAAAAGGGCCATTGGAAGGGACCTTGCAACATCAAGGCATAGTTTGTATTCTCCACTTTCATTAATATAATGCAGTGATACATTTCTTCCCTATAAAAGTGTCTCTGTTTTTATTGTATAATTCCTTGATCTTATGCACAGGTTTCATTGGAATATATATATATCGTTGTACTCTCTCTTTGTTGGTTTGTGCTTCTTAACAAGTTCAACATCCCAAAAATACAAATATAGAGCAAGGACGATACTAGAGAGGCTCAAACATCATTTAAACGGTATGTTATTTGTCCCTCATTGAACTAGTTTACATTACAATGAAATCTAAGGAGAAGCTTGTATTCTGCTATGTTTTGTTCTAATTTCTTATTGAAGTTAGGGAGATTAGTTTGTGCCAGCACTTACCGATTTTTCTGATAATAGGAACACACTTCTATCTCACTCTGTACTAAAAAATCACTAAGTGTCGAGCGAACGCGTGCTTTCCACACTTTATAAACCTGATCATAATTGTTTTTCACTTTTTCCATGCATTTTTGCCAAGTCCAATTTTTCTTGCGCATTGTCTATCTATGTTGTCGCAGTAATTGTTGTGTGTGAATTTTTTCCACTTTCCTGTTGTTCAACCAACTTCTGCCTCTTTTTGTATTTTTCTTCTTTTTTATTCCTTTTTCTAATTTTTCTCTTTTTTTATTTCTTTTTATCAGTTTATTATCCTGGTATCCACTATAGTACATTATATACATGACTTTCTTATTGCGCTATAACTTTTAAAAGTTAGTAGGTCGTCTGTCCCTATACAGTTTCAGTGGACTATCGTCGACCATTCCTTTCAGTTATGGTCCTCCAAAGTCATTTACTTGCATAGATCTTCCATCCGTGACGGTATTTACCGCATATGGCCCTAGAAAATTCATTCTGAACTTACCAGGGTGTTGCAAAAATTGTGGTGATAGAGAAGAACTAGGTATCCCTCCTTAAATATCTTCTTTTTAATGTGTCTGTCATGTTAGGAATTGCCCATTTCTTTCTGTACTTCCTGGTGAAATCTTTCTAGAATCCCGTCCTCTTCCATTTCCATTAGTTGACTTAACTTGTCCTGTATTGCGCCTCTTTTTGTCATGTTGGTAATTGTTGCTACATGCATACTACGTACCCGAAATTCTAATGGCACCATTGCTTCCTGTCAATACACCAATATGAATGGCGTTTGTCTTGTCGACTTCTTACACATGGTCCTATATTCCCATAGTACTGTTGGTATTTTCAAGTCCCAATCATCCTTGTTAACATTGTAGATCTTAGTCAAAGCATTTTTCAAAATCTTATTGAAAGATTCTACTGTCCCATTTGCCCGAGGATGATATGGTGTACTCTTCTGGTGATATACGTCAAACTCCTCAGTCATAGACTTGATGGTATTATTAATAAAATGAGTGCCTTGGTCACTCATCAAAATCCTGGGACATCCAAATCTGGTGATCACCTACTCAAATAAGAAGTGTGTTGTTGTTTTTGTACTGCAATCTTTGACTAGTGTTGCTTCTACCCACATGGTTAAGTATTCGGTTGCAGTAATGATATATCTAGCTCCTGACCTTCTTGTTGGTGGATTAATATGTCCGAAAAAATATATTTCCCATTTGTCAAATACCTGCAAATTTACTTGTGGTCTTAGGGGCATCTCATCCCTCCTGTTGGGTTTTCCAACCCTCTGACAGACATCACAGTTATGGAAATATTCCTTGGCATCTTTATGAACTATTGGACACCATAGTCCTGCACACAATTTTCTTGCATAGTTTCCTCCAACTATGCCTTCACGAGATTATGCTAAAAACTTAGGTCGTTCATGTTCCAATACACACCTTCTCAAAATCATATCTACACCCATCTTGTATAAATGACCTGCAATGAATTTATAGTCTGCAACTCTGACTACCAGTTTTTTCTTCTTTGGAGTACTAAATTCCTATGGCGCAACTCTTGTACTTAAGTATTCAATGATATCAACAAAGTATTCATCATCTACATGTACTAAAAATAACTATGCATCAGGGAAGTTGTCTTCCAAGTTAGTAGGTTCCTCTCCATTGTTTACCCTTGATAGGTGGTCAGGTCTTGCATTCAACTTCCCTAGTTTGACTATTACTTCAAAATCAAATTCTTGGAATAATAACAACCATCTACATATCCTCCCCCCCAACATTGACTTGTTGATTAAATATTTTAGGGTAGAATGATCTGTGAACATTTTAAAGTGTTTACCCAATAAATAATGTCTGAATTTCTGAAGTGCATATACCATGGCTAGGCCTTCTCTTTCCATGGTGTTGTAACTCTGCTAAGATTCTGACAACTTCCTTCTTGCAAAGGCTTTAGAATGGTCTAATTCCCCTGCTCCCGGCTACACCAAAATTGCTCCAAGTGTTATTGTTGATGCATCTACATGCACATGAAATGTATTTTCCCAATATGGAAATACCAATATAGGTGATGTCACCATCTTTTCCTTTAGAGTGTCCAATCCTTGCTGACAATCCTCATTCCACTGAAATCTGGTGTCTTTCTTTAAAATTTTTTCCCTTGGTGCAGTAATCTGTGCATACCCCTTTATAAACTTATTGTAGTAGCCAATATGTCCCAATATGGCTCTTAACTGGCGCACTGACTTTGGTGGTGGTAAATTTACAATGACTGCAATCTTAGTAGGGTCAACCAATAATCCCTATTTTCACACTATATGTCCCAACAATATCTCAAAAGGTGTACCAAAAATTCATTTCTTGATGTTTAATGATATCTAACATTGCCTGTATCTTTCCAACATTAGTCATAAAACTTCTACATGGTTTTTCAAAATACTATACACAGTCCAGTCATCCATATATACTTCTAGAAACTGATGTACGAATTCCTTAAAAGCATTTATGACTACCCTTGAAAAGATAGCTGGTGCATTCTTCAATCCAAAGGGAATGATTGTATATTGGTAGGATCCCCATTCTATAGAAAAAATAGTCTTATACCTGTCCTCTAGAGCTATTTTGATCTGGTGGTAACTTTAGAATCCATTTGTGAATGAATATGATTCCTGGCCTCCCACATTTTCCAAAACCTCATCTATAAAGGGGGTAGGGAAAGGGTCATGTAAGAAAGCATCATTGAGTTTCCTCAATTCTACACAAATCCTTATCCCCCCTTACTTATTTTCCTGGACTACCATGGGACTGATCCATTCATATTCCTCTACTGGTTCTATAATGCCAACTTCCAACATTTGGTCAATTTCTGCTTTTACTTTCTACTTATACATTGGATTCATCCTGTAAGGTATCTGTATGATAGGTCTAGCCTTGGGTTTGAGGGGTATATTCATCTGACATAGCTCCCCTGCTATGCCTTTCATCTCTGTAAAGGTTGTTGGAAACAGGTCACTGTATTCATGCAATAACTATGTTATTCTTTCTAGTGTTTTCTTTTCCTAGTAGTTTCCAATATTTCCATTTTAGGATTGTCGTTCATCCCAATGTCGAATTTATTGACTTTGATATGTGCAAAAAATGCCTATGAATCCAGAGATGGACCTTCCACCTCTCTCTCTCCTTCAATATTTGTGATCTGAATTTTGCGTGGATCATCGTCATCTGGTGCTTCTTCTTCGACATGATAACATGAGAGTAAATCTTTGATTGCCTGTCTGTTCTGCTATTGATATTTTGTTATGATTTCAATATATGGTTCATTAAGAAATATCACTCCCCTTATTAGTTTCAGTGCTGAATCAATGTTTGGGTTCTCATGCTCGAATGAGAAGGTTACTACAAAATTCTTCTATAATCCTGCCCATTCTGTAGTGCCTCTGTGCATCTTCTGTTCTATGTACTAGTTCCATGGGATCCCTTCCAATGTATGAATAAAGTGATGAGGCCATTACTCTGGTGGTGTCATCCTCCATTGTTTTCTGCACTTCTCCAAGTGCTCAACTGGTTTTCCTCTCCCATCATACTTCTACACTGTATTTCTCCCTTGTTATGTGCCAAATCTAATGCGCAATAGTCGTTTACACTGATACCAATCCTGAATTGTTTCTTTGTGTGCACCCCACCATCTTGCAGGTGTTTCCTTGAGAGAAATATCTAGGGATAACAAACTTTGATTTTCCAACACTTCCTCATATTTTGTCAAGAATTCCTCTAAGTCGTTCAACCCATGAAAACTGGGAGGTTCTCTTATCTCTCTACCAACCCATATTACTATGCAATCTATTCCTGTGCACCTCCTTGTGGAGACTTCATGTAGTCTCTGCTGCCAATTCTACAAACCTGTGTCTGAGTCCAAATCATATGATGTAATTATTCTCCATTTGAGTACCCCATCTGTGTTGATGATTGCAGCTATGTGAGACATTCTCCAGCTTACAAACCTGATAGATGTTGATCATTACAACTATGCGAGATATTCTCCATCTTACAAACCTGAGAGAAATCCCCTGAGAGGGGTGTGTGGTTCCTATCTAAGACATAGCTGGAACGTAGTGATGACATCCTCCTTATAGAGAGTTTAGAAGAACTCCGGATGATTCTTCCGTGTAACACAATGAGAAAGGTGATTTGCAGAGTTGGACGTGCCTATGGCTGAGCACAAGATGAATGTGTGAAATCCCAAAGTGTTGGGTGCATCGTCATGTGAACAGAAATGAAGATGATGTATTAGCCTCCTCTGAGCAGAATATTTTATGAGAAAATCCAGATGAATCTCCTGTGTAATGTAGTGGGAAAGAAGATCTGTTGAATGGACATGCCTGTGGACGAGCCCATGTGAACGTGATCCTAGTGGCTGAGCACTAGTGAAGAAGTGGTTCTTCTGTGTAATGTAGTGAGCCAGAGATATGGACATCCCTATGGATGTGCCCCTAGTGGATGAGAACTAGTGGGTGTATAAGATCCCTTTCTATATTTTTCAAGAGTCAGACATGCTTGTAACCCTAATTGTAATGTAAAGGGTACAGGTCGGCCCCACCTTAATGTGATTAGTAATTAATGTAAAAGATAATTAATCTGGTTAATATTAATTATATTATAAGATAGTTAGGTCAGTCCTATTGTGCCAATATAAACTTCTATTGATAGGTTCAGTTTAGTATAAGTAAATGTAAATTCCCCATTGAGGAAACATATCTTTCAAGTGAGTTTGGAAATTTCAGCAAGTACACCTTCTTGGGAAAAGTGCACACCTCTCTTGGGTGCTAGTCTTCTAGGGTTTGAGAACCCTCTTGTGTGATAGGTTTTCTTGGTGGTGAAGGTCTTTCTCTTGAAGAATATAGAAAATTATTTGGTTGGGTTTTCTTCCCTTGTTGAGAAGGTTTTCCCAGGATACTTCTTGTGTTCTTGTGCATGGTGCTTCTTCTTGTGATCTTGGTTGCTGCAACATTAATGGTTATGGTTAAATGCTAAAAATGGAATGAAATTCATGCTTAACCTTGCTCATTGAAAAATCAAAATGGTATCAGAGCATAGGTATTTAAAGAACCCATTGCACAAGAATCTACCAAGTCTCCTCTCCTTTTTACAGAACTGTACGACCCTACTGGGGTTTCCATAAAATTTTGCACAACCCTCCTTTATGTGGTGTTCTAGCCCTTAATACTTGGACGTTGGGGCTATATTTGGCATAGAAGAGTATGGTCTCCTCCATCTCATCTCCATAATCTATTAAAATCAAATTCCAAGAATTTTGAGTTTTTTTCACCTAGGGTTTCTAGGGTGCCGAAATTTCCTACAGAATCTTAATCTTAGATCTATGAAGAAACGTTTTTCTTAAATCAACAAGCATCTTTGTGACACTATAAAGTTGATTGTTGGAAGTCGTAAGTCCAACATAATCCAAGGTTACTAATTCAACCTAATCATTAGGTTTTCAAAATCCAGTTGGCGAGAGTTTGAAGAAACCAATCAAATGAAGAACAAAGCCTTAGTAGAAGATAGGATTGATGGAGCAAGCAACTTCAACTCCTAGATATCAAGGCTTCTGGTCACCCTTGAATAAGATGACCTCTTGAATGTGGTAACTAAAACCTTACCAGACACAACTACATATGCAGAGAAGAAGATAAGAAAGGAAGAAGATGTCAAAATAATAAAATTAATCATCTACTCAGTAAGAGATCATCTCTTACCTCATATTTCCAACCTGAAGACAATTATGATATGTATGAAGCATCAAAATAAATGTTTGAAGGTGACAACACCCTCAAATCTCTTACCTTGAGAATCCAACTTCAAAGTACCAGGATGATGAAAGGTGACACAATTGCCATCTTCTTTATGAAGATATCAAAGATTAAAGAAAAACTAGAGACCATTGGAGAAATCGTGTCTGATAGAGAACTTGTCTTAACCACTCTCAACAACCTTCCAAAAAAGTGGGATCCTTTTCTTCAGAGCATCATTGGAAGAGAAGCTCTACCAACCTTTGATTGTATATGGACAGATTGTATTCAATAAGAGATTAGAATTAGAAATAGAGGAGTGGAAGATTCCTCAAAAGAAAATCATGCTCTTGCACTTCATAGAAAGAAAGGAGGAAAATTCAAAAGAAATTTCAGGCAAAGATTTAAAGATGAAAATTCTTCATTAAATCAAATTTATCGAAGAAGAGATGTTTTATAAGTCCAATGCTTTAGATGTGAAAAATATGGACACTATGCAAGAAACTATCGAACTAGGAAGAAGGGAAGACAATATGCTTCTACTGTCGACATTGATCCAGATCCACCTCAAAAGAATGAAGAGAAAATAGAGGAGAATTACTTCCTCTAAAAACTAAAGCATAACCACAAACCAAGTAAATCAATTGAGTTATAATTTTGTAGTTGATTTCATTTTTGAATAAATGAAGGATATTATCCCTAGTATGGGATCCCTCAAAGACTTGGACCATTGTCCCTGGTACGAGAGTCTGAAACATATTTAATTGATTATTATGAAATACAAGAAGATATGTTGTCCTTAAAGAAGAGATACACATTCAAACAACCTAGAGAATATCAGATGGAGATTAATAGTGAGACATTACCTTCTTCCCCTTCAGCAGTTCAGAGGGATACAAACATTATGCCAACTAATCTAGTTGCTCTAGTTGATATAACTAGAGATATTACAGTGGGGCATAAAAGGCATGCCCAGGATCTACAAAACACTGCTAGAATATAGAGAGACACACAAGTCCCTCAAGGGACACCTTGAGAAAGTCAAAGAGTTTTGAAGACTATCCTTCAGTCATAAGAAATTTTCATTGAATCAAAAGGAGACATAAATATGGAAAGATGCCATAAAAAAGGAATACCAGTATATATTAAAGAATGATGTATAAGATATTATTCAGAAACCAGAAGGGAATTCTGTGAAAACTTCCAAGTAGAGAAAACGTGTAGTTGACAGGAAGTGTCAAGAAATACAAAACTAGAGGACTCTCACAAACATAGGGAGTTGTCAATGATGAGACACTTGATTCAATGAGACCATTACACTACCATCCATGAGATGGAAACAATATCAGATGAATGGATTCTTGATGAGTTTAAATCTCAGCAAAGAGTATCGCTGATCCAAAACCCATATTATTACAGTGTTGGTGATGAGAGCCTAATTTTGATGACTTATTCAGAAAGCCTTGTTGTTGGATACAAGTAATCCCTGACTTCTAAATTCAAGATGAAGAATATGAGTATGATGCACTACTTCTTGGGACAAGAAGTATGATAGAAGAACGATGAGATTTTTCTGAGTCAAGGAAAATATACAGTGAAAATATTAAAGAAGTTTAGTATGATAGAATGCAAAATCCATCGTGTTAGATTTAAAGAAAAAGATTGAGATGATTCAGATGAGACTGATCCACAACTGATTGGATCACTGATGTATCTGGTGAACACCAAACTTGATTCATGCCATGCAGTGAATGTGCTTAGTCATTTCATGAGTCAAATAAGACAGACTCACTAGACAAACAACAAAGCATGTATTGAGATATATACAAGGCACAATTGGATATGGCCCGAGATATTCCTCCAGTGTGAACTTGAGTTTACAGAATGTGCCAGTTCATATTGAGAAAAAAGAACAGTGGACCAAAAAAGAACATCCAGTTGTTGTTCTACTATGAAGTTTTCCATGGTTTCCTGATGCAACAGGAAACAAAACTCTGTGACCTTGAGTACCACAAAGGTAGAGCATATAGAATCAAGTGTGTGAAGCATTGTGGCTTCACAATCTTATAACAGATTTACTTGACCATTAGATGGATCTTATGATGATAACCAAGAGTCATGTGTAAAGCTCCTTGAGAACCCAATTTTTCCTGATGGATCGAAGAATGATGAGATAAAGTATGCTTATATAAGAGATATGATGTAGAAGAAAATCGTACACATGAAGTACCTTCCTACACATGAGAATATTGCAAACATCTTCACCAAACTAACTTGGTGAAGAATGCCTCCCTAGTTGAGAGGGAGCGTTGATGATTCCAACCAAGACAAATTTCAAAGTACATTCATGTGAGAATTGGCATGATGAAGAATGCCTCCCTAGTTGAGAGGGAGTGTTGATGATTGTAGCTATGTGAGACATTCTCCAGCTTACAAAATTGAGAGATGTTGATCATTACAGCTATGCGAGATATTCTCCAGCTTACAAACCTAAGAGAAATTCCCTAAGAGGAGTGTGTTGTTCCTATCTGAGACAGATCTGAAACATACTGATGACCTCCTCCTTACAGAGAGTTGTGAATAAATCCAAATGATTCTCCTATGTAACGAAATGAGAAAGGTGATCTGCAGAGTTGGATGTGTCTGTGGCTGAGCACAAGGTGAATGTGTGAAATCCCAAAGTTTTGGGTGCATCGTCATGTGAATAGAAATGAATATGATGTATTATCCTCCTCTGAGAAGAAGAGTTGAAGAGAAAATCCAAATGACTCTCCTGTGTAATGTAGTGGGAAAGAAGATCTATTGAGTGAATGTGCATGTGGATGAGCACATGTGAATGTGATCCTAGTGGCTGAGCACTAGTGAAGAAGTGGTTCTTCTGTGTAATGCAGTGAGCCATAGATATGGACATCCCTATGGATGTGCCCCTAGTGGATGAGCACTAGTGGGTGTATAATATCTCTTGCTATATTGTTCAAGAGTGGGACCTTCATGTAACCCTAATTTTAATGTAAAGGGTATAGGTTGGCTCCACCTTAATGTAACTAGTAATTAATGTAAAATATAATTAATATGGTTAATATTAATTATATTATAAGCTAGTGAGTTCGACCTTGTTTTGCTAATAGACACTTTTATTGACAGGTTCAGTTTAGTATAAGTAAAGGTAAATTTCCCATTGAGGAAACATATCTTTCAAGTGAGTTTTGAAATTTCAACAAGTACACCTTCTTGGGAAAAGTGTGCACCTATCTTGGGTGCTAGTCTTCTAAGGTTTGAGCACCCTCTTTTGTGCTAGGTTTTCTTGGTGGTGAAGGTGTTTCTCTTGAATAATATAGCAAAGTATTTGGCTGGGTTTTCTTCCCTTGTTGATAAGGGTTTCCCAGGATACTTCTTGTGTTCTTGTGCATGGTGCTTCTTCTTGTGATCTTGGTTGTTTCAACATTAATGGTTATAGTTAAATGATAAAAATGGAATGAACTTCATGCTTAACCTTGCTCATTGAAAAATCAACAATCTATAGTTGGTTTGACATAATCCTCTTCTTGCACAGTGGTTCTGTACAACTGGTTTATTTCTTCAAGATCCAAACAAGTCGCCTCTATGAACCTTTCTCCTTCTGAAGGATCCAATGGTGCAATAACTCTATATTCACTTGATTCAAAAGTCATTTTCCTTATCTTCAAGTTGATCACAACCTGGTTATCAAATTCCCAATCCAATCCAGGTAATGTTGGGTAGGGTGTTGTTCCATCTACTATCTTTATCACTCAAAATCTTCCATAGTGCGCACTCCATCCAAATCTACTATCACACCTTTAAGACTTCCAATTGGTAATACTTTGTGTTGTTTTTCTAGTTTAAACTAGACAGGTGAATAACATAATGTGGGTTCTCCCATACGCTCCCATGTATTCTTAGGAAAGACATTTACTTCAGATCCTAAACCCAGTACAATATCTCCCATGTTGAAATCCCTAATGTTGGAATTTATCCTGAATTCTCTTCTTGTCCTTCTTCTTGTATGGATATGATTGATTGTTTTCTGCTCTAACTTCCCTTCTACCTCTGTGTTGCATATTTCTAGAAGATTTTGTAAGACCTTAATAGATGATGGGTCATTTGATAACTTAACACAGGATTGTAGAAAAGCATTTATGGTACTTACTTGCTCTAAAGGTTGTCCTTTACTGGTATGGTCCACAGAAGATGGCATCTCGTACATTGGTGGGTCCTGAGTTTGCTGCGCAACTCATGTAGATGCAACATTTTGCTTGAGAAGCTTATGTCTGGCCTCCTTAAATGTTTCCTTTCCTTTCTGTGCATCGAACTGCTTTTGTGGCTTAGTATTCTTATTTACCCATTATTGTTGAGATGGATCTTGTTTTGTTTCATCCTCCTAGAGTGACTATATTGATTTTTTTCCCATCCTCCCTGGCTTCTACAGAAATCCACGAGACATTCTGGTTGTTCTGGTTCCTTTTTTCCTGGATCTTTCCCAAGAGTGTTGGGTATTATTTTGTGTCATGGTCTATTGCGTTACAGTACATACATGTCATCAATGGAAGTGGAAAATCCCTTGCATAATGTCCGGTTGTTGACAGTTGTGGCATACTATTGGCCCTCTGCCTCATCCAAATCCTCCTTTTCCTCTTCCTCCACCTCGATCTCCTCGTGGCGCATTGTATTGAGATACCTAGTTATACTGCATAGGAGTATACTGTGGCTACGCATTGTTGTACTGCAGCTACGCATTGTTGTACTGTGGCTACATATTGTTGTATGGTGGTGGAACCTGGTTGAATTGAGGTGAAAATTTCTCTGTCATAATCTCTACTTGCACCTTGTAAGTTTTTGAAGTTCTTTCTCTCATCAGTTCCAACATTCTACAATCCTTATCATCATGACCCATTGATTTGCAAAAATTGCAATATGAACTTTTTGGTACTGTCTTATACTTCTGCATCATTCAAAAATGATAAGAATCATGCCCATGCGTCTTACAAATCTCGCACCATGGTCCTCTTGTTGGAAAGGGGTGTGACACCCCTATTTCCAAGTACTGCACACAATTTTCACATTCATTCTTATGATGTCCTTCTGTCCTACATAACATACACCAAACAACTTCTCTTTTCTCTTTTCCCTTATTCTGGTTAAGTTGAAATGTCAGATTCTTCAAATCCTCCTTCAAATCCTCTATTGTTGGATCTGTCTACTGATATTGGTTCTCTTCCATTTGCAAGGCTTCTTGCAGAGCCTCTGCCTGAGTTTGGAACTTTTTTTGTCTCAAGGGATACCTCAAGTGTGGTAACAATGAGTGCACAAATAATTGCCTATGTTGCATGTCAGTAATTGCATATTTCAACTTACTTTTCAAAAGTTTGAACCTCTAATCAATCTCCCAAACTTACTCACCTGGTTTCTGCCCGATTTCAATCATTTCATCCATGTACTAGTCTTATGATCTTGTCTTCTAAAAATCGTTTAATAGTAGTATTTTCATGTCTTCCATAGTCTTTGGTACTCACTATGGACTGTTTACATCCAGGCTCATGTACCAGTCCAACGCGTGGTCTCTTAGTGTGATAGATAACTGTGTGATATTTGTATCCTCATATGTGATCTGCTTTTCTTCCCAGATCTTCTCACAGATGAATAAATGCTTTTCAGGGTCCACTGATGCCTCTCCCTGAAGTTCTGGTAATCTGATCTTAGGATCTTGTCCTACCATTTTGAACTGTGTTGAACTACTTCCTCCGCATGGTGTAGATACTTGATTGTTACTTCCTGAATTTGCTCCCCCAGTTGATTTTCCTTTATTATACCCCTATCATGTTGCTATTCTTCCACTAAAATTTGGTTTTCTAAATTATGGTGTTCTTTCAGGTGTATTAGTCGCACAAGGGGTTGTAGGTTCCACACTGATGGTGATCTGGATTGGAGTTCTTTCTTCTGTTCCCGGCCCTAGACCTCTTGTTTTCCTTTCATATGTTGCGCGCAAGATTTACTCAATCTACTCCACATCTTGAAGATCCTCTACCTCTTCTTCATCGCTCTCCAATCCCTCTTTGTTGACTATGGCCCTCTTCTTGTTATTCATCTTATATTGGTAAGGTCTTTCGTTGCGCATATTTCCATCTTTTTCCATTATCTTCTTTGTCTAGTCCTATTCCATCATGATTGATTCCATGGCCTCCTTCTTCTTTCCCTTATCCACCTCTTTGTCTATATCTCAACCTCCTATCAGTGCTTCCCCTTACCCCATGCGCACAGGGAAGTTTGGTTGTCTGATTCCATGGTCATCGCACCTTTGTCATACAATAAAATCATGATTGAAGTACACAACGATCTGATGTACCTACCTCTGGGTCCCTTCAAAAAATCCTGCTCTGCAGTAGTGTAGGACTATGTGGTATCTACTGCAAATTCACTGATAAATCTTGCAACAATATTGTCTAACCAGAAATCTAATGCACACGTGAATTTGTTATTAAATTGTTGTAACTGCGTGATCTCCATAGGATGCCACTCTAGCTGTCTGATCTGATTCGTAGGTTTCTTTTTCTTCAACCTCAATAACCACTTTTGAAAAAAATGCGGGAAATCATAGAAAAATACCTCATGCAAGTCGCTAAACATGTAATTTTTGAGATATTTTCATGTTGTCAAATTAGGGTTTCTATTGTCCTTCTGTGCAAACTTGATTTCCTTTTTTCTCAACCATCTTTCAATCTCCACCTTCATTGGATTTCATGGCCTGACCATTCCCTTCTATACTTTCATCCTCCATGCTTTTCTTCCATAAATCCCAATCACTCAATCCTGTGCAGTTCCAGCCGACAATAGAACCATTTGTTGGTTAACTTGGGCTGACCCAGGTTCTTCTCTCAAACAAGTTCCCAACAAAACCCTCAAAACTATCAGCCCTCTTGGTAAACCAGAAGGAAAAACTGTGCACTGGGTGCATAACGTAGTCTCACCCAAGATAGCTTTTATGGGGGACTGCAATACTAAGGTGTTTTCAGTCTAAGAATGAATGGGAATGGTGTTTATCTTCTTTTCCTCATACATCATCATCATTAATAATTCATCTACTTCTATGATTCATTCATCTTTAAACCTATGCATGCATGTTGTTATAACTATTTTAACCACTCTTTCTTGAGCTAATTATTAACAGAAAAGTAAAGAATTCATTAACAATCACATAGAACATGATATTTTACTATGGCTCACCCCCTTCCGGGGCTATTTCCACAAAGTTCTAGTTTATCTACTCTTTTATTTATTCTGCTGCAAAATCTTGCACTGCGTGCATTACATCATCAATATTACAATCAAAATGAGGGTAAGTATCCTCTGGGAGGCTTACTAGATCACACCAAGCTCCTCAACCTATTACCTAACCCTTAAAGACTGGCTTATTTCACTCTACCACAAAACTTATTACAATCAATGGCTTCCCAACCAACTAACTCTCAATGATCAACTGACCAAACTCAACCTAGACCTCCTAGGTCCTTATTTATACTACTTTTTAGGCTTATAGTCATTACAATCTTTGTAAAAAACCCTAACATTAGCAGGGTTAGGCCTATCTGCATGCACACTATGTTGATTTTCCTTCTACATGCTGCTTTTCCTTTTTTTTTTTGCATGCTTCTTTCTTGCCACTTATTATGCGCACTACAAAAATAGATCATTCTTTCCAAAAATGGACCTGTTCCTAAAAAATATCTTTATCCCCAAAATAGGCTTGCGCCCAAAATAGACTTTATTTCCATAATAGGCCTACGCCAACATGATCTCTGAGAAATTCAGGAATACTGATCTTATCCCAGTTATGTGGCGAGATGATCCATTGTCCATAAACCATACCTTGATGTCTTCATATGTCACTCTATTAAGACCAACCATTAGGAAGTATTATTTCTCAAATATTTCAACAAGACTATTAGCTTCACTCGGGGTTGTGACTTGTCTTCTTGCAAGTGCCTTTACATATTTTTTTTTTTCTTCGAACATAAGTGTGGATAAAGTTTCCAAAACTTCTCTATCCGATGTCCACTCTTACCACAATAAGAGAATAGTTTCATGTTCCCATCTTGGAACCACGATCCCTTTTTGTCATCCCCCCTTTTCTTTTGTTTTGAAAAATGACCTTTACCTTTAGCCTTTTTCTTGGATGGATTTCCTTGCACAAATTTTCTTCTTTGCATTTCTCCATATTATGGTTACTAGTTCCACATGAAGCACATGGATACATAGACCATATATCAATATCCCCAGTGGGAAATGTCTTCATTCCCTTTTTAGAATGCACATCCCTTTCTATAGATGTCTTACATATGCTACCTTTCCTTGGACTTGAAGGTAAAAATAATTGCTTATGAAGTACTCTTCATCTAGAGATCTCCTTACTTTATCCATCCTTGAGCATTCTCCATCTTGATGGGGAAAAAATAATACTAGGAATCATCTTTCTTGATCATGCCTTTTGAAGGACAAAATTTCTCTTGAATCAGAGACTTTACATTCTCTACTTTCCAATATTCATGGAATGGTGTTGTTGGTGCCAATACCTGATCCTTAGTCTGCAACTTCCTTTCCAACTCATGAAAAATACCTCTATGGAATTCCTCATGACATATCAGTCGATCTTGAAGCTTATGCTTCTCCTCCTCGAGAGATTGCAATTGCATGCTTAATTCATAATTCTCCTTTTGAAGAGTCTTCAAAACCTTCACCAACTTAAGTCTTGTACCCCATCACATCAACTTGCAAATACACGTCAAAACTAGATCTGAGACCAAATGATCCGAAAATCCTTAGATACAAATCTTAATCTTTAAAAATACAATTTATCATCTAACTTGGTTCAGAATAATTCTTGATCGTATTGAGGTGATTTGCATACAAATGATGATGTTATTATTATCCAAAATATCATAAAATGATGATTAACTTGAATAATTATGAGATAACACAGCAGAAAATAAAAGAACTCAAATAAGCAATATTTGATGACTTATTTTACTTCAACTCCAAGTCCTCTTTAAACCAGTGAGACGACTTCTCATAATTTAAAAATTTCATATTACAATACCAAATGGAATTACAAATCCAATTTTGAAGTCACTCTCCAATTCCATTGCTCAAACTCAAAAATAGAGTTTACCATTGAATTCCTTGTGAAATTTTGAGAAAAAATGAGTATAAAGTTGACCATATTCTGAACTTGCTCAATTTTACCCTCTTTACATGCTAAACAATGCACCATGGCTCTCATTAATGGAAATATGGACTGATACTTACAAAGACACAATCTTAGCACAAAACTAACATCACCATCATACTCCTCTCGAGAAAAATGAGTATAAACATGCCTATGTTTGGACAAAGTACCTCAAGGCATGAAAATATATGAAACACATAAAATTTGCTTCTCTCAGCACACAAAACTATGCATTTGTATCATACCATACATTGGGATTCATGCCACCTCAGGTCTATTCCTGTCTTGATATTTTTTCTCCTTGAAATGTGTGTGAACCCTAGAATCTGTGCCCATAAATAGGGCATGAGTCCCCAACTACTCTCTGAAATTTTTGGCACAAGGTTAAATGTAATATTCTTCATAGTTTCAAACAACTGTGCCTTATGGCATATTGGTAGGGTTGTTGGATTGGTAGTGGGAAAGTCGGAGGTTCAAATCCCCTATCCTTCCCCCCTTTCATTGTTACGAGGAAAATATGTCTATGGATAGGGGCAAACCACAACAGATGTAAATGACTGTAGAAATCAACTCTATTCTCAAGTATGCTATATAAACAAATATGCTAGCAAGACAAGATAAAAGGCCTAACTTGTCCAGACATTCGATGAAGTCCATTGTTGAGCACTTGACCCAAATCAATACACCTGCAACTAGTCCTAAAAAACCAAGCAATGCAAGCATATGGTGATAATATATGATGTTAGCACATTCAATAGCATAATCCATCAACATTCATAACAAATACGCCCATGGAATAATAATTCAAATATTTTCAAGATATCAATTAGACAAGAAAATAGTATTTCTATTAAGATATAATCAACATAACTGAATAAGTTATAGACTTCCATGTTGGCACGGTTCAAAACCGAGAAACTAAGTTCCTTCCAGCTGGGCCTCCACTACTCCAATCCTCCACCAAAGGCAAGCTCATGTAAGAGAGACAATGGAGTTCTCACTCAATAAGGGAAGAGATTGGAGGCTGAACAATGTGTTTAGACTTAAAGGACAAAGGGATGCATACTCAATGTGAAGTGAATAATTCCTCCAGAGTAACTTTTCTCTCAAAGTTGAATTCTTTCTCCTCTTTTCCATAGCTCGGAATTGGCCCATTTATAGCCTTCAAGTGGAATTGAAGGGTCGATTCAGAACGTTTCCAATATATGGAAGGCCAAGGATCATCGATCTCCTATCGTGACATGGAAACCTGACACCATTTTTCATTTTTGGGCACATTTATCGATGTACATGGGTTTTAGTGGTGCAACCTACATATAAGCATGTTTTATAGTGAGCAAGGTGCGTATATGTGGAAAAAAATGTATTTTTAGCTCTGGGATTTGCAAAAAGGGATGACAAGTCTACATAGGGAAATGGAAAAAGGCCTTCTGTGCAAGATTGCATGGGGTGAGGCAGATCTTGCTATAATAGATTCCTCCTAATGTGTGAGGTTAGAGGAGTATCTGTGATGGCCGAAATAAATTATAACAAACCCAGAAGTGGAGTAATGGGGACCCAATTGGAAGAACTAGTTGCTCATTACAATCTGTACTGACTTTACATACATGGTTGCCAATTTGAATTACACCGCAGATCCATGTGAAAATATACCAAAAAACTGTCTGTGGCCATGAATAGGCAAATACAAATGTAGTTACATGCCAAAGGCTATCATAGTCATGAATAAGGCCCAGTAGAACCAGTCTCAAAATCAATCTGAAGATATCTATATACAATGGAGTACAATCTGATCTCCCATGATCACTGAAGTCACATAGGTACTGGTCCAATGAAAAGGAAGCAACAACTCAGGAAAGTTGTGGCCACATACTAATGTCTTCAAGTCTTCTACACAATCCTCTAAAGGTGAAAGTCTAAATCCTGTGAATAAAGGAGTTGATGTCGAGCACAATGAGACTTTGTTTGATTATCGGTCATTGAGGTATACCGTTAACAAACGCGAGACAACCTACCGATGATGAAAGTAGGTATCAAGGAATTGAGTACATTCTTACAAGTGTGAATAAATGAGTCGAGGTCAAACACTTGAAGAATCCATCGATCAGGAGACAATGGTGTATTCCAAACTGTCGATGGAGAGAGAACCTGCCACTAATGACTGCAAGCCTCTAGGTACTCATAGGACTCTAGGTCTCATTTCCAGAATAGATGAGCTGAAGTCGATGGAAGGAGACCCACTGGAGGGAGAGAATTAAGGCATCTCTCATCATTCAACACGAGGTACAAAGAAGGAGCTTGATGATTTGGAGGAAATCAGACAAAGAAAATGTTCACGAACCAATGACCTTGTGTGTCTTTCGTGTGTGCCAAGTGCAAGAGGTACAAAAAAAATCCCTTTGAATAGCAACCAATGAGGAAAACTGCTAACAAAGGTGAGGAAACCACAAATAAGGCTAATGGAATCCAAGACACTACACGAATCCCAATGTGTGAATAGATGTCTTGCCTTCGAACACAAGGGAAACCACCCAGTCAATGACCAATGATGAAATGTTGACTGTTGGGTTTAAGGTTACCTACCAATGAGGAAATTAGGACCAGGGTGTGTAATTGGACTACAACATCATGTGATTCTGAGACGAATTGAGGGTATGGCCGACATGAAAAGTCAAGAGTTCTGAGGAATGGCCGACATAGGTTGATAGACATCCTTTGAAAAAGAGCATGAGACATATGGAATAGTCTACCAGCATAGAATCAATGATGAAACCATGAGATTGAGGAGGCATCAATCAAATTCTCCATAGGGACTAGAAGAGTAACTAGTTGGGGGAGAAAACTCTCTATAACAAGCTCAACTTCCTAAGGCCATGTTAAACCCAAAATTATGATGACAAGTGGACTCAATAACTTTGTTCTTTGTTCAAAGGTGACACAATTGCTGCCAATATAAGATAATACTCCCTTACCACCCATCTTTTTTTGTTTTTTCATAGTCAAATGAATGCTATGATACGGAGGAGGAAACGAGTGTCACAAGTAAGCAAAACTAGTTCCAATAGTGGAACATATCTATGCTCAATGCAAGGAGGTGCATGTGGGAGATGGACACTCGAGAGAATGTTCCCTCCTAGGTATAGGTTTTCAAGTTGCAAAGGATATAAACGAGGCTCTGCTTGGTTGAGGATCCAAAACTGTCAAGGCAAACAACTTATAACACAAAGAAAGAACCAACTATAGGATCAATACTGCAAGCAAGGGCATGAGATGCAATCACAACTTAATGCCAACAATTTCCTTTTTCATAATCATAGTCTACTTGGTTTGAAAAAGGGATAAAATTGTACCAAATAGACGCCCTTTCAAATCCCATTTATGAGTGTGAAAGAGACAAGTTCACTCGACAATATTTTTTCTTTTTGAAAATGAGTCGGAAAAGAGCTTAAATTAGACTCGCTTGGGAGTTTCTAGGAGGCATGTCACAGGGGAGGCCAAGGCTCTCATGCTGGACTTCTATGAAATGTCAGTATCTTACGAATAACCGACATGAGCTTGGCAAAACCCAAATATCTCCAAGTCAAGGAGGATAAAGTTCTAGCAGAGGTTATCGTCTCCATGATATATTAGATGATGTCTTTTACTTGAAAGGACATAGGCGGAGGCATTGGATACCCTAGAAGAACATCCCAATCAAAGGTAACTTCTTTAAGACTTGAAGGGAGAGTACTTAGGGAGAATAAAACTCTCTCTTGTTCAGAAGGTGCGGTATCAGAAATGCTAATGACATGGTTGAAGGATGCATCACCTTCCAAAAGGAGAGTCATATTGACTAGAGATTTCACTGGTACAACCACTTCTTCAACTTCAGGTTGAATAGGATGCATGATAATAGGGACAGGAGACACATCACCCTCGACAACGGGGGTGTGGTCATGAGAGGATTTCATCGGCATGAATTCTATGTCAATCAATAGAGAAACATGGTGAGGGGAAACTACAGACACCTCAGAACCCAAAGGGTCCTCAGGTGAGAACCACGCTTCTGGTATCCCAACAGTAGAAGGACACAAATGAGTAAGTTGATTTCCTTCATAAGTCCTGCAAAGGAATTTGGGCTTACGTCTAAGTCGTCTAGGATTATCAATCGTATGAATGCCCCCAACATCATTTACAATGGTTGGTGATAGGTTCTCAGTGTGACTAGCAGAGGTGAGAGAGTCATCTTCGACATGATGTACAAAGGTTGGAGATGGGGCTCCATTATGACTAGACTAGCGATGGGTTGTGGAATTTGATACCAAGGTACCGAGAAAGATTGGTTTTGAAACATTGCAGGCCGAGAAGGGTCATGGTTTACACCCTGTCATTGTCCAGAAAGGTAGTATCCTCTGCCTAATTGATCCATAGAGGTTTGTACATGCATCATCACTGAAGCATATGTCTATGAAGAGACTAAAGTGTGATAAATATTATTCAAGTGATGATATATGTTGCTCCCATGTGAAGGGGTTCAGTGAAGAGGGTAGCATGAACCATAAAATTGATTCCCTTTGTATGAAACACTCAGGGATACATATGGACCTTCTGTAGGAAAAGTGTTCGTAGGAACTAGCATGGAGGATGAAGGATGCATAGATGGGGTGTAATAAGTAGAATAATAAGCCATTTGAGTACTAGCTCCTGAAAAAATATAGCTAGGACTGGATCCGAAAGAGGGGAGGTTCCAACCTCCCACAGTGAGAGTTGGTTGAGGGGAATGACCCCTATCAAATGAAGATGTAGATGATGGGGCCATGGTGCCCCCAGATCCAATGCTAGGATTCATATAAGTGGGAAAGGGAGAGGATGGAAATGGTGAAGGCACATTCGACATATCAACAGGAAAATGATTAGAGACCCAAGGCATGGAATGAGTGTCATAATTCTGCATACTATTATTAAAAGAGGGCATATTCATCCCCATGAAATGAGTGAACATCATGGGGGGGGTAGTGGTAAAGGAGGGAGCCAAAGGAACTCCACTATCCATGATAATGGCAACTCAAAACACGGTATAAAATCTCAAATGCCTACTAATAACAAAGAGAACACCAAAATAATTAAGTGACCAATATGCACACAAACAGGGTAAAGTGGCTGAAAGGGGCCTCCCTTTCTAAAGTAGGTATGCCTCGCCCAATAGGGGCTTGATATTCCTTGCTAAATATCGGAGGTATCAGAATCATTTATAAGGGCCCTCGTGGGATTAACAACCAGTCCGTCAGATCCCCCCGGAGAGGTAATCCTCCATAAAGGCTGTGTGATTTCCAACTCTTATCTAACCCAGGGTACCTGTAGAATAACCCCTGCAAGTAACCTATGTGGCACTGTTAAGGTCCTAACCCGCACATAGGTAGCTTAATGTATTCGGATGTAATAAAGGTCAATATTAATAAGACCTTTCAATAAAATAGAATAAGGCGGATGTAAGAAGACCTAATAGAAGCTTCCGCTTCTAGAAGGATCTT
>ML779011.1:2224753-2271851 GCA_009831015.1 Picea engelmannii | reverse complement strand
GCTTATTGCAGCAAGCATCCTAAACTTTGGGATGAACATTTACACTACGTTCAACATGCGTACAATCGAGCTAAGCACTCTTCGACTCAAACATCGCCATTTGAGGCATGTTTTGGCTATTTTCCCAAGTCACCTTTAGATTTCATCTTTGGGAAAGATATTGCTATTGATAGGCAATATGATATTGATCGAGCAGAGAAGTTCATTGAACAAATTTAGTCGATACATCAGGTGGTGCAAGAGCAGTTGGAAAAGAGTCAGGCCAAGTACAAAATGAGACATGAAAAGCATCGTGTTGATCACAGTTTCGAATTTGGTGATGAAGTTTGGCTTTACATCAGCAAGGAGAGGCTTAAAGGAGAAGGTAAAACGTTGAAACCAATTCGATATGGTCCCTTCAAGATTGTTGACAAGATTGGTAACAATGCTTTTCATTTAGATTTGCCTCCTTATATGAAAATGTATGCAGTTGTTAATGTTGAGAATTTGAAGTTGTATGAGCCTCCATTGATCAATGATCAAGGAGAGCATGTTCATATTCCTTCCATAGATGATTTTTCTCCAGAGTATCTAACAGAACTGTAGGAAGACACCATCCTTGACAGGAGAATGTGAACTTCGAAGCGAGGAAATGTGGAGTGTTTGCGAGTTGGTCTTAAAGGGACGAATCCAAGCAAGGCCAAGTGGATTGAGGTTGGAAGGGTGAGGGAACTATACCCTCATCTTCACATAGACTGAGATAGTCTTTTGGAGGTCCAAAAGCTTCCCAATGGGAAGGTGTGATTAGGGGATCAAATTTTGCTCAAAATTCAAAGTGCTTAGAATGCGACGAAAACAGTGCCATTGCATCCGTCTCGTCTTCCTGATTCCGACGATATATTTACTTTGTCAAATGGATGCCGTATAGAGAAGATATCACGATCTATTCGTCAAGGCAAACAGGCAAAAATTTTAGATGTTGACTGTACCTGTCCGTACAGTCCGTACGGTCTGACATGGCAGAGCCGTACATACCGTATGATGATGACATGGCAGTTGTTTATGGGTTGAATGTTGAAGAATCCAAGAGTGACATGTGTCCTGTAGCTGGCGAATGGTGTGAGGACACGTGGCCCAATCCGTGGGTGCCACGTGTCACTCATTAATTGGTTGTTTGGTTATGTAAAACTTGTGGTGGAGTCCGCGGGGTTCGACCTCTAGACCTCCCCAACGCACAATGACTTCGTACGACCCTTCTACCAACAAGCCATCGGATGGTTCTTGTTTGATGTATGGTTTCAATATATTTTAACTTTGTTTATTGTATTGAACAGAGGGGGGTTAGGCCGAGGCCTAGCCCAGACCCGTGGATTTACCATATGACATATGACCATTGTAAAATAAATCGCGCATGAATTGTATTTCATTCCATATATACCATATATTGTATTAAAATATATGCGCGCGGGGTTTTAACCATAACCCACGATTTATACAATGGTATAATGGTGCGTGGGGTTAAAACCAAGACCCGTGGTTTTTCATATGACCGGAGCGCGGGAAAAGGAGTTGCTATGGTTTTGAAACGGGAATAACGACTTAACCACTTGTTTTCCTAGCGCGCGGTCACATGCACCATACGCCCAGGTGCCGAGGCGGTTAGGGGCTGGCGCGCCCTTAACCGTTCTACAGTTTGAACCATTGGCCCGGTTGCGCCCGGTGCTGGGTTTTTTCACTTAAAATAGCATGTGAGCTAGGTTCAAAGAAGGGGGGTTCGAATTGTAGAACCAGAGATAGCAAGCTTGAAGAGGGAGACTTCCAGGAGGCCTAGCTTCTTCATTTTTCGACCGATTGAGGTGTCGAAAGAGCCCAGACAGGGGTTTTGGGATGCTGGGAAGCCATTGGAGTAGTCGGTTTGTCAGTTTGAGCATTGTAAGACATGTTTTTGAGCACTTTTTGAGAAATTAATAATAATGATCCATTGGAAGCTGGACCAGGAGATGTAGCCCATAAGAGGGGTGAACTCCTTTATCAATTACTGTGCTTATGTGTTTATGTTCATTGATTATGCTGCTGTCTATGTATAATTTGCATAAGTAATCCTTTAATTTATGTGTTGCAAACTGATCCTTTTGATTTAAACACATAACATTCACTTGCAACAAGTTTTCAAGTTTTTCAAGTCTTCTTCATTTTTAGATCAAGCCACCTTCTAGTTGTAGCCGGAGAACATAGGGGGTTGTAGCCTCCTTTTTGTTGTAGCCATAGAATTGGGGAGTTGGATCTTCCTTCAGGTTGTATCTTGAGAAACTAGGGGGTTGGAGCCTCCTTCCAGTTGTAGATTGAAAAAAAAGGAAGTTGGTGCTTCCAATGAATGCAATTATTCAATACATATAAGAAAAAACATTCCGTGGTTTTCTCCCGCTTTGGGTTTCCATGTAAAACACTAGTGTACTGTGTATGCGTATGATTGTTTATTTGTTCATTGCTCATTATTGTATGATAATTCTACATTGACATAAAACTTGGATTATTTGGTTAAAAAGGATTCAATTGCTCTATTATTGATTGACCCCCCCTCTCAGTAATCCAACAAGATCATGTAAGAGAGACAATGGATTTCTCACTCAATAAGGGAAGATATTGGGGGCTAAACAATGTGTTCAGACTTAAAGTACAAAGGGATGCAAACTCAATGTGAAGTGAATAATTCCTCCAAAGTAACTTTGCTCTCAAAGTTGAATTATTTCTCCTCTTTTCCATAACTCATAATTGGCCCATTTATAGCCTTCAAGTGGAACTAAAGGGCCAAGTCAGAATGTTTCCAGTATATGGAAGGCCAAGGATCATAGATCTCTTGTCGTGACATGGAAACCTGACACCATTTTTCATTTTTGGGCACATTTCCCAATGTATGCGGGTTGTAGTGGTGCAACCTACGTATATGCATGTTGTATAGTAGGCAAGGTACATATATGTGGAAAAAGTTGTATTTTTAGCTCTGGGATTTGCAAAAAGGGATGACAAGTCTGCATAGGGGAATGGAAAAAGTCCTTCTGTGCAAGATTGCATGGGGTGAGGCAAATATTGCTATAACATTTTCACATGTTGAAACCATATGTATCACATTAAATATATTATAACTTGTCAGTTGTAACAAGTTCCACATTTTGAACGGTGGTTAGCGGATAAGTATAAAGTAGTTGGTTATTTAGAATATTCCTCTAGATTCTATGGGAGGTCGGGGGTTCGTATCCCGTTGAGCCCATAACATAATTTTTATACCTAACCCAACTTGGGCTTACAGAAGGTGCCACGTGGCACCATTTGATTGGCCCATGTGGCAACCTATCATTGGCTAACTGTACAACCTCTGCCACATCAACACTGACCTATCTGCCACCTATGCATATGGATTTCCATGTGTCAGTCTATTGCTGGTCCACCTCACTGCCAAATGTACCTTGCCACATCATCGTACAGATGCCACGTGTCATTTTTTATTGGTCCAAATGGACCCCTAAAAAGTCCATTTTCGGGTGACACATGGCATGATGTTGTGCTGCCTTGTCACCTTGATGAAATCATCCTTTTTTTATGGAAATGACACGTGCCACCCTTCCATTGGTGACATGTGTCACCTTTGACTTTGACTTTTGTCTTGTTTGACTTGAACTTTGACCAGGGATGATTTTAAGGATGGAAATTTATTTTAAAATGTAGAAACCTTGGTGAATCTTACTAATCCTTCATATGCCAACTATAAATGTTTAGCGATATTTTTGTAAAAATATTCAAATTTCTAAGGATTTTATATAGTTTTTATAAAATTTTGGCAATTTTTAAGGTAAAATAATTTTATTCTATAGAATTTGGGCGAATCATTTTTAAAATAGCGAATTTCTTTTTTGGAAAAAACATGGAAAATTAGCCCATGAGCGAAATTTAGCCCCTAAAATCATCCATGACTTTGACTAGCTACAACTTTTGCATACGGACTTTGTTTGAGGCAATTTTTACATCGTTGGAAAGATATCGACGAGCTATACACAATGAAGTCCTTTTAGAGAAAATTTAAGATGGTCAAAGTTTTAGAATTTATTAATCCTCCTGGATCTCTATGAGCATTATGGATCCTCCTGGACCTTTATGAGCGTTCTGGATCCTCCTGGATCAGGAGGACTAAGAGGTGAGGGGTGGTTGTAGAGGAGGGAGTATGTTTATCCCCAAAATATGGTGGTGGGGTGAAAGTGGTGGTGATGGTGGAATTTTTTTTATTGGAGAGATGTAATAGGAAGGGGAGTTATCCTTTGGAGGGGCACTACCAACTTTAGGTGGACTACCTTTAGGAGGTAGAGTTGGAGAACTAGGCTCAATTGGTGAAGGATCATGAGGAGTGATAAGAGGGACTATGGATCCTCCCTTGGGAGGTTCATTTTTGCAAGGTGGGTAATGTAGTTTTCTAATAAGTTGGGGATCCAAAGGAATAGGAGGAAGAGAAATGCATTTGGTAGGACTATGATTGTTACTAGTAGGGACCCCAGAGTGCTTAACCCTACTATGATATCCATGAGTTTGGGTAGGCCTAGTGATTGGATTTTTATAATATGGGGGTTTTGTTGTAGAATTTGCAATAGATGGTATCATTGAAGAACTTGAAGGAACAATGTGAATTTCTTTTGCAAATATTTTTCCCACTATTTTGAGGCCCCAAGAAGCTCATAGGGATTCAAATAGCAACTCAAATCTCTCCAATTTTATGCCATGCCTAGAGCCCAATTATAGTGCACTACAAGATTTTGAAGGTCGAACATCCTATAATAAATTGTACCAACATAGTATGCATCTCTTTCTCTGTAGACTCCTCCAACACTATTGATAGTGGCATATGATTTATCATTTGCAATATTAGTGAGGATATAGAAATCAAATCCAGTGATTCTAACTATATTAATATTGAATCATCTATCTCCATGAATTTGTAATCCATCTTCCTCCACATTGATGGAGATCACAACATTATCATCACTGGATGGCCAAAAAGTAACAGGTGTGGACCTTTGGTAGCATTATAGACTGTCCTGAGCAAAAATTGTGGACCCTTGGTAGTATTCCTTGTAAAATGTAGTTTGTCTGTTACATTGCTACCTTAATCCCCTTACTTAGGACACTTTATTAATGTATGAGGCCACCTTCATTGAATAAGGCCCACTAAATAATTAGTTAATAGTCACTCACTGTAAAAAGGTATATCTTCATTAACAAGGGCCAAATTAGTTAATAGGAATTGATCAAAAAGATGGTTTAATATCTTTAATATAACATGACAAGGATAAATCCCCCTACGTTTTTATTTTTATTTTACAAAAGAAGACTATAAAAGACTAGGTTTTCAAAAAATAATTATTCACATGAAAAGAAAGCCTGAGAGAGGACCAAGCTTATTAAGGGCATGAGTATTCACAATATGAAACAAGACAATAAACCATAAAGATAATGAATATGAAAAGATAACATTTCCATAATAGCATGATCAAAATAACACATCATTGGAAAAAATCCAAAATGGTTCACATTCACAAAGAACTTGACATGATTACTACATTACACTCAAAAAATATTTTGATAGACAATTCATTTGAAACCTCATGATTTAAAATCAAAGTTTGAGAAATCACTATTGTAATTCCCCGAATAGTTCTCTGGGGATCCTAAAAAAATATACAAATGTTTATATTAAAAATAGTAATGTTTGAAATGTTCATTAAAAGTAAAGGTATTCATCCTTCAAAGAGGACTAGGATTGGGATCCCTCAGACCATGAAATTAAAGAAAGACCTGGAAGATAGAAAGGGAAAATAGTTAGGGGTCATCCTTTGGTTTTAAAAGATTCTAAAACAAGAAAGGATGGGTGACTACCAACTGAGAAAAAAGGAAATAATGTGAATACTTGACTTACTATGATGGAAATAGAGAGATCTCGCTATTTTGTTGTCAGGGTTATTTTTGTAGAGTCTTTCGCTGGAGGTTTCATGGCAGTTGTAACTAACATTGGTTGATCTAGTTCAATTGTATTTATAAATGATTTCTTTAAGCATACTTTGATATACTCCTGCATGGGAGAAATCCTTGTCTCATGTTTAATATTAGCATCAAAAAATTATTTCTCAATATCTCTTATGTCAAAATTGAGCTGGTGCAACATGTATTCAACCTCATCGTTCTTGTTTACATAACGAATCAACCACTTTTCTACTTCCTCTTCTGAGTATTCAATTATTTCATTGAATCCATTTTCCCATAGAAACTTTCAAGGCATCAAAATGTTCTTGTAATTGTTCCTTGGAGAGTAGAATTGAGTCCATTATTACTTGTGGTCCCCTCAACTCTTTTGTCAAATCAATAAGTTGTAGAAATAAATCACCCCTTGTTCCATTTATGTTTTCACATTTCTCAAGTAATTCTTTTAAACATTGAATCAATTTTAACCATCCAACATCAATATGCCTTAATGTAAATTTTAATGGGAGATTTGTTCTCTCCTTTGCATGTCATTCATATTAGATATTTTAGAAAAGAATGTGTTAACAGATTCCTAGTAAAATTTGTCATCATTATTCAGGTCCATTTGGAGATATTCTTTGAAAATTGTAATCCTTGAAGAGAGTATAGTAGAACTAGTAGCTAGTTTCCATATCTCAAAGATCAAGGGAATTCTCTTTTTGATGTTTTCTCCAATGTACTGTCGGATAGCCATCAATAGTTTTGAAGCACCCCTTATCTTGGAACTAGATTCTGGAATGTATTCCAAAGTATTGAGAGGTTGGATGGTAGCAATTGGCTCAATGAACATAGGCTTCGACTGTAAGTCCTTCTCCAATTCTTTTATTTTTTCTTTCAATATTTGATTTTCTATTTCAACTTCACCAATTGAGGACTTTAGTTCTTCTCTAATTTCTTCAACTTGAGTTCTTCTTCGATTGCTTCATGAAATTGCATGATCTTTGAGGGGTTTTCCCCATGTAGATCAATTTCAGAATTCCATTTCTCAAAAACCTTTTTGTTTTTAAGATCAATTTTTTCAATCAACAATTTCCAGATTCCTTGTTGTAAGCAGCATGGCATAATGTGATGGAATATTTACTCATCTTAAAAAATAATTGGCTCTTGACAAGCCAAATCTTGTGTTATTTATCTATTTTCTAGCAATCTCTATGTGGTCCAATCAAGGTATTCTTCTTCTACATCTACTTCCATGTCTTCAAATTCAAGTACAAAGATTTATCCCTTTTGAGTTACATCTATTTTCCTCTTAAGTGCAACATGGGTAGTATGAGTTTTACTAATGTTTCCTTTTGGGGTTTTCTCATCTCTGCCACCACTAGAATTTCCTGAATGGGAATTATTTGGGCCAAGACGACTTCCATGGGTTCAATTTTTTGTTAAAGAATTACTTTATGAAACATTAGGCGATTCAGGGTTAGGGTTACCACTTCTTGTAGTTCGATCCTTCTATTTATGTTGGTAATTAGTGCTAACCAAGGTGTCAAGATCATCATTAACTTTGTCCATGATGTCTTCTATGGGGTTCTAATTATCCACACCTCCTTTATTTGACCTAGGTAGTCTTCAAAAATGATGAGCCATAGCCTATTGCAAACATATGTGTTGTAAATAAATCATTGAGGTCAAATCCTATAACTTCAAGGACTTCTCTTAGTTTGAATTTATTAAAATACTTAGCAAATTCATCCAGATGGGAAATGTTTTTAATAGTGACTTCTCCTATTTTCCAAGGAAATGGAATGGAATTATTTTTCCTCTTCTCATTAAATAAGTGTTCCCATAACTTATATTGTTTACAAACTTCAATAACAAATAATTTATCTGACACACAAAAAGGGAGTAAAGAGGGTTTCTCCTCAAAGTCGTATAATCTTATGAAACTTAAATCATCTAGGGTTTCAAAAACCCCTTTTCCTTCCAAAAAGGCAGTAGCTTCAATAGATATTCTTGATGTATTAGGACCATAGATTTTTTTTTTTAAGTAGTTAGGAAAGCATTCTGAATTTCATAAAAATTATTTGGAACTCTGTGTTTCCAAAATGCAGGATACCAAAATTAAACAGGGTCTTTTCCAAAGTCTACACTCTTTGCGTGAGGAAAATATTTGAAGATATGGCAGTATGGTATCACAATATGGTATTGTAGATATGGAATTATGGTATGGCAGGCTGGGCCACGTCACACAACCTCAACTTTTGTAGCTCTGATTCAACCAAACTGTAACATCCCCAACATACTATTGAGCAATGTTACATTAAAATTTCATTGCGCAAATTCTACTTTAAACACAAGTCCATGTAGTATCACTTGAGGTAATGCACTTAGCCCAAAATTGAGTCACACCACACAACTTATAACAATAATATCAACTTTATCTTTTTAAATACAACCTTAAGTAGTGGAAGTAACTCAATAACTATGCACACCAACATATTGATCACACAACATAACTGCACACACATTCATCTAGGCGTCATGCGCCACTTCTGATTTTGTTGTGCACAAAGTCTATTTCCTTGAATTCACACATGAATTCTAGCCTCTTGATGCACACAAGTTACTTCTTGCACACCCAGCCATTCGATTCTTTCCTTGGAGACTCATGACCAAAATCAAAAGATAACTTAATAGGCAAGACTATCATTAACTGACATACTCATGCACAACTACAAATACAGGATATAAGTACCATACTTACAGGTGAAAGCATTATTAAATAAAATAACAAAAATTGGTTTTATGCTATAACATACAAGAATTAACCCATGTCAAACATAGATAAATATGCACACAGTAAACAAGACAAGAACATAAAGAACACTTATCTTTTAGAAAAGGTGCCAACTGTGTGCATGACTCAAAAATTCCTCCCAACCATAGACTTTATTTCTCGTAAGATTTCAGCAATAGGTCACCCTCTAGTTGGGGCTCAAAATCCACCAGGGAAAAAGGGTTCTTAGTGACAGACTAAGGTATGATACTCAACATAATTTCTTAGTCCAAGGTGGCCACTATTGCAACTAGCCCACAATACCTCATTCCCCATGCACTTGTCACACCCAAGGAAGTGTGCCCCTTCCCTTCCCAGGGTTACCAGCAACAGGTTGGATAGGAAGTCTCTGAGCCCTACAACTAATGCTCAATGCACCAGGGAACAATTCTCAGCCATACTCTCACCTAGAGAGTATATTCATGGCATTGAAAACCTCTTCACAACAACCAATCTCTTACCCAGAGAGACTGCTCACAATCTCTCACTCGTATCCTCGATAGTAACTCTGATTATAGCCACTCAAATCATTACAAGCTTCCCTATGAAGATAAGGTAATAATCATATTTTCCATACAGTCTAACCCCCTTCTTCTCATGAGAGCCTGAAACATTAATAATAATGCAATAATAACAATGATACCCAAAATACACTAAGGCCAAGAATATATATTGCATGCCTTTCACTTGACACTTTTCACCTTTAGAAGCAACTTTAAGGCACTTGGTGATCCATTCCCTATCCTCAGGAACTTATCATAAAAACATATCCACATTACACTTTTTGGAAATATTATTAATATATTCACCCCCCCTTCCCTTTTTGGGTGGAGTTGGCCCCCCATATCTTTTCATTTGAGTATGTCTGCGCGCAATGATGAAATATTATATTAATAATCATGATTACATTTACATGGATAGGCACAATGGCCTATCTGCATCCTGGCTCACCATCCCAATAGTCATGCAGGCTCTCTAGCCTCAAAACATGTACAACCACACACACACACACACATATAGATATCTCAACTATGTGCACTTCTATATCACTACCGCGCACTGACCCTAGTGTGTGAAACACAACGCAATGTGTGCACTTACCCAAGTGTGCGCAACAAACAGAATGTGTGCACCCTTTATTTATAAAAATTCTATGCACACTTGCTCAGATGGATGCAACACCAAAACCAAGTGCCAATGGCTCACCATATTATATATGCATTACATAAAAAAATAGTACCAACGACTCACCAACCTGTTTTTACAATTACAAAGGGTCTGGATCAGGGACATTACATTCCCCTCCCCCTTATTAATGCATTGTCCTCAGTGCATCATATACACATGTACATACAAAATTTCAAAAATATTCAAAAATATGGGGATACTCTACTCGCATAACATCCTCGCGCTCCCAGGTTGCATTCTCAAGACCGTGCCATGTCCATTGGACCTTTACCAACTCCATGGCTCGATTCTAGAGCTACTTGATTTTCCAATCCAATATGCAAACCAATCGCACTTGAAATCATCCTTCTGGCCCCACTCGAATCACATTCCAATCAATAATATGATTAGCATCAGGTACGTACTTCTTAAGCAATGAAACATAGAAAAAATTATGAATACACAAGAACGCAAGAAATGAAAGCATATAAGAGACATGGCCAATCATTTCAAGGATTTCAAATGTCCCACAATAGCGCACTACTAACTTAGAACACTTTCCTAAGTTAAGGGAACTGAACCTGACCTTCACTTTTAGGAACACATGATCACCCACTTTAAACTCTCCGAGGGTTCTGCCTTTATCTGCGCAGATTTTACTCCTATCTTGGGAAGCCTTTATATTATCCCTTATCTTTACCATCTTCTCCTCCATTTCCAAGATAAAATCTATCGCAAATACCGCGTGATTTGTTGGGTTGTCCCAACTCATCGATGTGTTTCACTTTCTACCATAAAGTGCTTCAAATGGGCTCATATTTAAAGATTCCTGATATCCATTATTGTAATAAAAATCTACCAAGTGAAGGTAGTCTTCCCATTTTGATGGCTTATCCATCACATAAATCCTAAGCATATCTTCAATAACTCAATTTACCCTCTTTGTTTGACCATCTGACTCGGGGTAATATGTTGTGCTAAAGTTCAGACTTGTTCCAAATCCTTTGAATAGCCCCTTCCAAAAGTTTGAAGTGAACTTGCAATCTCTATCAGACACAGTTGTCTTAGGTATACCATGCAACTTAGAAATTTCATGCATGTATAACTCAACAATGTCAATTGCCTTGTGTGTTGACTTCACTGGAATGAAATGGGCAACTTTAGTAAACTTGTCCACCACCACCATAATAGAATCATGTTTCTTATCAGTCCTAGGAAACTTAGTTATAAAATACATTGTTATAAATTTCCACTTCCACTCAGGAATGGGAAAGGGTTGTAGAAAACCAACTAGATGTCTGTTCTCAGCCTTGACCTTCTGACATTCGAGACATCTCGCAATAAAATCCACAACTTCCTTTTTCATATATGGCCAAAAGTATTGCTTCTTGACTGCGAGAATTGTCTTATGATAACTTGGATTTCTAGCATAAGGAACCTTATGCATCTATGACAATATTAGGATTTTCAACACATAGACATTGTGTCTATACATGAGGATCTCATCTTCTCTTAGATCATAACCTTCAACTTTCTGCTATGAAAAAACCTGTTGTAAAGTCACCTTTATGTCCAAATAGCACATATATGATTTGGAAACTTCTAAAATTTTGTCACACAAATATGTCCGGTACATGATAATGGTTGTAACATGCATCTCATGCATCCTCTTGTTGAGTGCGTCAACCACCTTGTTTTATTTTCCTCTGATATGCTTTATGTCAAATTCATACTCACTGAGGAACTCTAACCACATGCTTTGTTTGGAATTTAAGCTTGGTTGTCTTAAAAAATAGTTCATACCACATTGGTATATTATGAGCTCAAATAATTTACCCATGAGATATTGTCGCCACATATTCAAAGCATGCACTATAGTTGCCAATTATAAATCATGTGTGGCATATATCCTTTCATGCTTTCTCAACTTACTTGATTCGTAGCACACCACATATCCAATTTGAATCAAGACTCTACCAAGTCCTTCCTTTCATGCATCCATGCACACAACGAAGTCTAGATCTAGATCAACAATTCTGAAAATTGGTGCACTTCTTAATAAGTTCTTCAAGTGTTGAAAACTCCTTGTGCAATCCAGAGTCCATTCAAATAACCTTTCTTCTGCAGGGATGTGATTAGATGGGAAATATTTGAGAATCCTTAAATAAACTTTCTATAGTACCCTACTAGTCCCATAAAGGACCTTACTTCTGTGACATTTCTTGGTGTTGGTCATTCCTCAATAGATTTTATCTTCGTTGGGGAAGTTAGAACACTTTAGAAATTTTCAATAAAAATCAAATTTTGAAGTATTTTTGTTTTGATATTTTCAAAATAAATTTTGAAAACTTAGGAATATCATTTTTTAGAATAAAATATATTTCCGTTATATATTGACAGGGCACATCAAATGCCAACCATTAAAAAATTAACAGTCATTTGGATCGACGACTCTCACGATTTTAGTTTTAGAATTGCGCAAGGTTTAAGCAAAAAAGAAGTATGGAGTGCATTTCGGGACTTCGTGATTTGGGAGTTCAAGCTCAAAGTGTTTAAATATTTAGAAAACATCCCAAATTCGCGAAGCTCTAGAGTCCTGGAGACATGAATTCCCACAAAAATTATTTGAAATAAATCAATCGATGCATCATATGCCACCTGTCAATCTTTACTTGTGTTGACACATGGCACTCTTTTTTGGGCACCTTAGTCACATCATTCACATGTTTTCAGGTAACACATGTCACTCACTTTTTATGAAACATCATCAACAGTGACATCATTATTGCCACATCACTCTAGGAGAATGTCCTTCGGGATATCAATCAAGAACAAATTCAAATGAATGACAAGAGCGTCGAAGCACCTGAATAATCGAAATAATAAATCACTAAAGATTAATGGGCTAAGAAATTTTAGGTAGGTGTGGTTAATGGTAAATAATCACTCTGCAAATTCAGACTTCAGGGAAACTCTATTCACCAATAAAGCAAACTCACGAAGCCCCAGAGCTCCAAAGTCCCGGAGTTCTGAAGAATTTAAAGTTAAAGTAACCTTAAGCCCTGATCATTTAAAATAAAACAATAATTAAAGTTCAACTAATTGCTTCATGGATTCGGCCTTCGGGAGATATCTATTATCTCACATTTAAAACTCTTAAATGTCGAACAACCGAAATACCTTACTTTTATTATGAGCATTAAAAGTTGTATTTGACGTGGATGAATAGGAAAAATCTTGCAACCGTCAAGTAATAAATTTGACAGATTTGGTATGATTACTCTCTAAATAGATTAATGACAGTATAATCAATCATTAACATTTCTTTAAATAAATATATTTCGTTCTTCATATCATTTTTCCATTAACATCTAGAACCTTCGCATTCACCAGTTTGCACTCATAGATTTTTTCTTCTCACAAGAGGGTCAACATCGACATTAGAAAATCATGGCACCACATAAAGCAGGAAGGAAGCAAGATTCATTTACTAAAGAGTCTAACCAAAATGCAGATATTCTTTCAGATACTATCATGCAAATGACAGACGTCATTAAATCATGGAAGGAGGTTTATGACATTTTAGAGAAAGAAATTTCTCTCAGTTCGGATGATTCAGCTGGAGAAGAAGATGAGTCATTTGTAGCCAAGCTAAGTCGGGTGGCTAATTCAGAACTTCACAGAGTTTCATCTCAACCAAAATTAATGCCATATATTGATATGATAAGTTGGGCCTTAGAACATGTGGATATCCCGACGAGAACCATCTGCAGTCACCAGACGACCATTGTTGAATCCTTTCGACCTGAGGACATTCAAGTAATGTAAAAATTTTCCCCCAACCCCAAATACACTTACAATCCATCATTTATAATGAAGTTTGAGGATTATGAATGCACAAAATATGGCTGAACTGTGCATGATATAGTAAAAACTTGGTGGGAAATCAAAATAAATTCAAAACTGATAGCCAGGGTATATATTCTACAACCTCTTGTGATGCCCATATTTTGTACATTTCCATGATGATTTGTAGAATGTTTGGAAAGAAACATCATGTGCACTTTACCATTGAGTGGGTTCCTATAATTCATGAAGTTGTTGAGGGATATACTTTTGAGTGGGGAAAATTGATTTCATATAACTTAGCCAAGCAAAGCAGGGATTACAAAACTCATGATTCTAAAGGAGAACATGCTCCTTTTTATATGTATGCATATATTATGGATGGAATTTGTTTCAGAACCCCATTTCCTCTCATGAATTGGAGATGGACTCCGTCTATCACTGAGCCCATACATTTATATCATTCTAAATTATGGGAGGAAAATTCAAAGGATTCTTTTTATGAAATTTGTCACAACATGGTCAACTTCCTCCCAAAATTGCAGAACAAATTATTGGGAATTTAGGTGCCATTTCCGATTGGTACATTGAGGAAAGATTTTCTTACATCAAAGTGTTTGGTTTCTTCACATCTCCACATACTCTTCCTAGATTCTTACCAGACATACTTTTTTGTAGAGAAGTAGCATATCAAACAGTTTCAGGAGGAATTACCAAAGAGATGAAGGCTGAGTAGAAAAGAGTTTGGCCAACCTTTCCCATATAGGTTCATATTTTCATTATCTGAGTTTGGACATGCTAAGGTGGAGACTTCAGCCTTAGAAGATATTAAATTGGTTGACATTGAATACAAAAGGCATGAACCACATAAGGTGGTTAAAAATCATTTAGCTCAATTCAACATGAAGAGATACATCCATGCAGATTCACCCTATGACGAAGTTTTCAGAGGAGTTAGATATTATGATCAGGTTGTATCTAGATTTCAAAGTCTACCTCAAGAACAATAGTCAGGCTTCCTCAGCTTTCAAAAGCACAGAAGGAACAGTCTACCCAAAATCTTACAATAAGAACAAAGACTTAATCTAACTACACAGGTGGCAGAATCAACAGACTTCAAGCAACATAACTTGCCCAAATACAAAACTAGGGAAGTGGAAAAGGTATCAGAAACATTATCCAAGGATGCACAAATCATAGGAATATCCATACTAGGTAAAATTGATTAAGAATTGTTAGCATCATTTGAAACTTTTATGAAGCAGGGGCACTGTTTTCCTCTGTCATTGACAAACAATGAAACTCTAGTGAAAGATACTACAAATCAAGGAGAATCTACTGAACTTGTTTCTCCTATACCATCTTTGACTCCCCTGGCAACAAGTTTTGATTTACCTTGTTCATAGGTTATCAATATAGATGACCTGACACCTATTGAACCTGAAGATATGCCTTCATCAGATTTCTTTTTCAACAAGAAAAGGAAGGATGTCATATGAAGGGAATATCGAAAGAAGGAGGGAGGAATTGTCAAAAAACATAAAATGATATATGATAGATAGGGACAGAGTGACCCTGAATTCGCAAAAGAAGTTGCAGATTCATTGGGAGCCTTTACAATTGCTAACTTGTGGCCAGTGGATAATTTGAGAAAACACGACAAAAAGAATCTGTTGAGTAAACAATTTCATAATGACACGAAATAGATGGAAGTGACTTCCAGAGAAAGAATCAATTTTGATATGGATCAAATCAAACAGGATTTTGAACAACAGATTAAGCAATTAGAAGATAAATTGAAATTAAGTGTTCAAAATCAACACTTGAGTAGTAACATGTTCTCCCAACGAGATATATTAATAGATAAATTGTAGACCCATATAACCTCATTCGAGAGCACAGGAATAGACATTACTGCCTTCAAGAAACAAGCATCAGAGGTGAATGAGAAGCTGCAAATTGTACAACAGGATATGTATGCAAGTTTGGATATTATTCAAATGCATTATCAAGTAATCAATAATTCTTTGAAGAATATTTATGAAAAGGAGAGTGAATCTTTTATGTCTAGATCCAAATTCCAATAATTTATAGTGTGGAGGCAAAAGCTTAATATACCTGGAATTGCTTTGTTTTCACAATTTGAGCAGATAAAAGGAGAAATGGATTTAAAGGTTTGGGAGAATAATCTTGAAGAAAGTAAAAAGATAGATAGAGAGGAAAAAGAGGCTTGTATTAATGCTCTTTCAACTATAGATCTAGAAATGACAGAGATTGATGTCAGTAGTATTCCTGATACACTTGGACAAATTGAGATCGAAAAGAGAAAATAAAATCTAAAGAACAATAGAGAGAATGTACAAAATGTTGTACTATAGGTAATTCGTGTTGATTTATGAAAGGTAATGATCTTATGGTGAAACCAAGTTTACAACATTAGATCACACAACAGGCAGTTGTTAAAATTCAAGAAAAGTTACTGTTGGGCATAAAAATGATTTTTCATTTGAATTAAATGCAAATGTCGAACCTTCCAAGTTTGTTATTGAATTATTGGATCTACATTGATCTGGATTTTATGAGTAGAACAAAATGAATACATATTATTAACAGGTGATTAACAAAAAATAACAGAGATACAGTAAAACTGGTTTTCTATTCAATAAAGAAATCAGCTGAAACTGTAAAATGCAGCGGAAACAAGCTTGCAGGAATGGTGGCGGCTTATCTCTGAGAAGAGATGTGACGACTGTGCTCATTCACAAGAAGATCATTACAATGAGGTTCTGAAGGCCTTTTTACAATAAACAGGAATGCCAAAAGTCCTTGACATCGAAAAACCTAACCCTAGGAGATGAAGCGTCAAAAGTCATGTGGGCCCCGTTTGGGTAAGTTAGTGCATCAACTTTCTGGGGTTGTAACTTTTGCATACGATCTCTGTTGTAGGCACATGATAGCTCGTTGGAAAGGTATCGTCGAGGAGATTCATTTTGGTGTCTCAATCATGTCGTAGGCTATCATGGAGAAACTTGATCCTGAAAAACCTTCATTTAGGCCCTTAAAATGTCCCCGAAACTTAAAACCTACTAAAAATAGTAAGTTGCCAAAATTGCCATAAAATTGTTTTGAGCCAATTAGAAAAGGTGGGTGGCCACCGATATCCATATGGATCAATCATCCTTCCTTAGGAAGAAATGTTCTCCATTGCATTGAGGTCCCCCATCAGATGAGGAAATTTCTGCTGAATCTGGCCTCAGGTGAGCCACTTGCCTTGGTGCAAGAGCTGCCCTTCTTTGACGAATTGATAAAGATTGATCCTTTGTTGTAGAGTGCCCTTGATATGTGTGTCCACAATCTGATCATTGGATGCCTATTGTATGCAGTCGGGGTTTATCTCAGTTGGTGTTATTTTTTCTTCTACTGCTGAGGTGTCCAATAATGGTGGAAAATAAGGGCAAAGGAGATCCACGTTGAACATTGGGTGCAGGCCAAGGAAAGGAGGAATGTTGAGATGAAAAGAATTATCCCCCATGACCTTGGTGATGGTGTATGGACCATAACAGAGTGGGAAAAGCTTCCGATGGGGTCCTGTAAGGCGTTCCTTCTGAAAGTGCAACCAAACTTTGTCGCCCACCTAACACTTATGTGGCACCCGATGTTCATCATGGTGCTATTTGTACTTCTCATTGGACTTCTGTAGGATATACTGAACCTATTGGCGGATGTGCTGGATCCGCTCAATGAACTGGGTGGATTTGTTAACTTCAGTTGGAGCAGGAGATGAGTCGGTCGAGGTGACCGCAAGGGGAAGTGCAACATCTATGGGACCCAATGGTTGGAATGCCAACCCCACCTGAAAGGGGTTGTGGCCAGTTGGGCTATGAAGGGCTCGGTTGTAGCTATGTTGGACATAGGGAAGACTCTCATCCCATGTGCGAGGGTGCTGTGAATTATACATGCGGAGGATATGCACAATCATTCGATTTACGACCTTGGTTTGGCCATCTGTCTGCGGGTGGAAATCCGTGAATTTGGTGAGCTTAGTGTCCAGCAGTGACCAGATGCTCGACCAGAATGTGCTGAGAAATAAACTATCCCGATCTGAGACAATGGTTTGTGGGATTCCAAAATGTACCCAGACTCATTCAAAGAAGAGCTTGGCAGTGGCCTCGACCATGATGTTGTTCTTGCAGGCAACCAAAATCGCCATCTTAGAAAAGTGATCAACAACCACAAAAACACAGTCGTTTCCCCGCTTGGTGGATGGGAGGCCCGACATGTAGTCTATTGAGATGGATTCCCATGGCCTGTCAAGAGTAGGAAGAGGGGTGTACATGCCCTATTTCTTAGTGGTCGGTTCGACAATCGTGCAGGTAGTGCAAGACCTGATATACTTGCTGACCTCCTGTCGAAGTTTCGGCTAGTAGAAATGTTTTTGTAGCATTGCCACTGTCTTTTCAATGCCGAAGTTTCCTGCCACCCGACTAAAGTGGTCTTCCCAGATCAGCTTCGCTCACTCGCTTGATGGAACACAAATATGGCCTAGATGACACAACAACCCATCCTGAAAATGGAAATTATCAACAACTGCATTTGCCGCTAACATTTGGTAGGTGGTGGTGAAGTCTGGGTCTGTCTCATAGAGTTGGGGCCATCCAGAGGTCTCATGGACACAAGATTCTAGCACTGTGGGGAGTTCCGCGACTGGCAGTCTGTTGAGGCAATCATTGACATGATTGGTGCTTCCTGTTTTGTACTTGATGTTGAGGTGGAATTGTTTCAAGTATGTGGACCACTTTTGATGGTGGTCATTCTGCAATTTTCCTTGTGACTGCATGAACTGCAATGGCTTATGATCAGTGTGGATGACAGTCTCCTTCCCAAGAATGTAGTGTCTCCACTGGCGGTAGGGTTGCACAATGGAGTACATTTCTTTGTCGTAAGTAAGGTACTTACGGACAACATTTGATAATGTCTCACTATGATAGGCCACGGGGTCACCATGCTGAGTTAGAACGACACCCACAACATAGTCGGAAGCATTTGTCTCAATTTCAAAGGGTTGTTGTAGGTCTGGGAGTGAAAGTATTGGAGCGGAGCACAAGCGTTGCTTCAAATAATCGAACTCTTGTTGTTGGGACTTCCGCCACGCAAATTTTTCCTTACCACCACCACTGGTTATTTGGTTGAGGGCCCATGCAATATGGGAGAATCCCAACATGAACATATGATAGAAATTGGCAAGGCCCAAGAAGCTCCGGAGCTTGGTGAGTGTGGTTGGGGCTGGCCAGTCACAGATGACTTGGATCTTGGTTGGATAAACATGTACGCCATGCTGATCAATGATGTAGCCTAGGTAATGGACCCTGTCCATGCCGAAGGAGCATTTTTCCAAGTTGGCGTATAGCTTGTGCTATTGCAGGGTGTGCAGAACCTGCTGAATATGCTGCAAGTGTTCGACCCAAGTCTTGCTATAAATGAGAATGTCATCAAGATAAACCAATAAAAAATTATTGGTGAATGGTCTCAGGATATCATCCATCAACCTCATGAAAGTGGCTGGCACGTTTTTCAAACCAAAGGGCATGACCAACCATTCAAAAAGGCCTTCCTTTGAATTGAAGGCAGCCTTCCATACATCTGTCTGTTCTATCGGGACCTGGTGGTAGCCAGACTTTAGATCGATCTTACTGAAGTATTTATCCCCCATGAGTTGATCATGGAGGTCGTCGATTCAGGGAATCGAGTATCGGTTTCTGATTGTGATTTTATTCAGAGCCCGATAATCAATGAAGAGTCACCAGGTTCCATCTTTCTTCTGTATCAGCACGATTGGGCTTCCGCAAGGTGATGAGCTAGGATGGATGTGCCCCTTGTGGAGAAGCTCTTGGATCTATCGCTTGATCTCCTAATTCTCTAACAGAGATCAATGATAGACTGGCCCATTGGGCAGTGGTGCGTCGTGGGTCATATCGATGGGGTGCTTGACCTGGCAGTGCAGAGGTACCCCGGTAGGTGAGGAGAAGATATCTGAGTATGCTTCCATGACCTTGTCTACTTGCTTCTACTGTGTGGAGAGGTCGACCATAGAGACCCTAGATGTGGCTGTGATCTTTCACTTATTCTGAGAGTGAATCACGAAGAAGACAAACTTCCCTGTCTGAGAGATGACCTTCCTGCATTTCTTAGAAGAGATCAAGGAAATAGCACTAGGTGGGATTGCCTCGGGTATCCTGTACAATTTCCTGTTCAAAGTAATAATAACACTACGAGGCCTATAATCATATACAACATGAAATTTCCATAAATAAGGTTGGCCCAAAAGAACATTACAAACTTCAAGAGGAGTAACATCACACAATACCTGGCTTTGAAGGGCTTGATCCCGTATGACAATCGACACTGTTGGCTGACGTGAAGATCGCTTCCTTGGCGGAGCCATCCAATGGTGTAGGGTTGTGGGTGTAATGTTGTCAACAGGGCCAGCTACTTGATGACCTTTGCTGAGATGAGGTTCTTCTGGCTCCCACTATCAATGATGAAATGCAAGAGGCGCTCTCCTTCTTCTGGCTCGTCTGGTTCACTAGGCTGGAGCTTGGTGGTAGAAACAGTGGCACTGGGTTCCACGTCGATGATCCATCTTCCCCTTTCTAGTTCTGGATCAGAGTCAGAATCCACATCTGATTTAGAGGCTTTTACTTTCAGCCACCAATGACTGCTTTGAGTGGCAGTCAACAGTGTTATGCCAAGGGCTCGTATGGAAGTCGCACCATTTCCCGGTATATTTCTTTGTCTTTCCAGTGTCCTTCTTTGTTTGGGGCTTGGACTGGTTGTCCTAATACTGTCCATCTTTTCTCTATCCTTTTCTCTGTGGGTAGGTGCCACCCTTTACTGGATTTTGCTGTGAGGGGTTCCCAGGCCCAAATTGTCGCGTCCTTTGTTTGAGCTTCTGCTCGATTTTGACGGCATATCGGTAGGCCGCACCCAAGGATGAGATGTCCAGAAATTCCATTTCGGTCTGGATGTATCTATGCAGAGCACCATGGTACTTGAGCACCATATGTCACTCTGAATCTTTGATACCCAGCTTGGTGCGCAAGGTATGGAAGATATTTGTGAAATCTGACACTGCTTGGTCCCTTTCTTGCTGCAATGTAGTCCATTTGGTATACAGGTCGTCATAACTTGCGATAGGGTAGTATTGTTCCTTAATAGCATCCCTGAAGGATTCCCAGGTGGCAGTGACTAAAAATAATGAGGGTTTCTCTATTTCCTTTTGCTCATAGAAAGTTTCCCACCAATCTTTGACATGGGGAACAACTTTGAGGAAAGCAAAAGTAATATTTTCTTTATTCGAAAATTTATGGACAGAAAAATACCCTTCTAGTAGATTCAACCATTTGTCTACAACATCTGTGTCTATCTGACCTTCAAATATAGGAATATCAAATTTTATTTGTACCTTGAAGGGGGCGGCGCCTCCGCTCGAAGAAGATGTGTCACCTGTTGGTAGCCTCCGAAGGATTTGCGCGAGGCTATCCATCATCTCATTCCTCTGTTGTGTGAGGGATTCCTCAATCAATAGTTTGAAAGGATCTCCTGTCCCGTAATCTTTCTTTTCTCCTGCCATGAGAGGTCACTTGGGCGTGCGAGAGTTTTTTTCCTTAAGAGAAACATGATTGAGACCCAACTCTTTGTACTCCGACCTCGTTGGGGACATGCATTAAGACGACAAGGAGCAGACTGCTCTGATACCACTGATCCGGATTTTATGAGCAGAACGAAATGAATATAGATTATTAACAGGTTCTTAACACAAAATAACAGAGATACAGTAAAACTGGTTTTCTATTCAATAAAGAAATAAGCTGAAACTGTAAAATGCAGCGGAAACAAGCTTGCAGGTATGGTGGTGGCTTATCTCTGAGAAGAGATGTGACAATTGCACTCATTCAAAAGAATATCACTAAAATAAGGCTCTGAAGGCCTTTTTGCAATAAACAGGAATGCCAAAATTCCTTGACATCCAAAAACCTAACCCTAGGAGATGAAGCGTCAAAAGTCATGTGGGCCCCGTTTGGGTAAGTTAGTGCATCAACTTCCCAGGGTCGTAACTTTGCATACGATTTTCGTTTTAGGTGCATGATAGCTCATTGGAAAGGTATAATCAAGGAGATTCATTTTCGGCCCTCAATGATTCTGTAGGATATCATTGAGAAACTCAATCCTGAAAAACCTTCATTTAGGCCCTCAAAATGGCCCCAGAACTTAAAACCTGCTAAAAATAGTAAGTTGCCAAAATTGCCAGAAAACTATTTTGATCCAGTTGGAAAAGGTGGGTGGCCACTGATATCCATATGGATCAATCATATCTCCTTCAGAAGCAATGGTCTCCATTTCTTTGAGGTCCCCCATCAGATGAGGAAATTTCTGCTGAATTTGGCCCTGGGTGAGCCACTTGCCTTGGTGCAGGAGCTGCCTTGCTTTGACGACTCGATAAAGCTTGATCCTTTGTTGTCGAGTGCCCTTGATATATGTGTCCACAATATGATCATTGGATGCCTATTTTATGCAGTCAGGGTTGAGCTCAATTGGTGTCAGTTGTTCTTCTACTGCTGAGGTGTGCAATAATGGTGGAAAATAAGGGCGAAGGAGATCCACGTTGAACACTGGGTGCAGGCCAAGGAAAGGAGGAATGTTGAACTGAAAATAATTATCCCCCACAGCCTTAGTGATGGTGTATGGCCCATAATGGAGTGGGCGAAGCTTCTGATGGGGTCCTATAAGGAGTTCCTTCTTCAACTGCAACCAAACTTTGTCGCCCAACTAAAACTTATGTTGGACCCGATGTTCATCATGGCGCTGTTTGTACTTGTTGTTGGACTTCTGTAGGATATCTTGAACCTATTGGCGTATGTGCTAGATCCACTCAATGAATTGGGTGGCTTTGTTAGCTTCAGTTGGAGCAGGAGATGAGTCAGTCGAGGTGACCGCAAGGGGAAGTGCAACATCAATGGGACCCAACGGTTGGAATCCCAACCCCACCTGAAAGGGGCTATGGCTAGTTGAGCTATCCAGGGCTCAGTTGTAGCTATGTTGGACATAGGGAAGAATCTCCTCCCATGTGTGAGGGTGCTGTGAATTATACATGCGGAGGATATGCACAATCATTCGATTTATGACCTCGGTTTGGCCATCTGTCTACGGGTGAAAAGACGTGGATTTGGTGAGCTTAGTGTCCAGTAGTGACCAGAGGCTCGACCAGAATGTGCTGCGAAATCGACTATTCCGATCTGAGACAATGGTTTGTGGGATTCCAAAATGTACCCAGACTTGTTCAAAGAAGAGCTTGGCAGTGGCCTCGGCTATGATGTTCTTCTTGCAGGAAACCAAAATCGCCATCTTAGAAAAGCGATCAACATTCAAAAAAACACAGTCGTTTCCTCGCTTGGTGGACAAGAGGCCTGCCATGTAGTCCATTGAGATTCATTCCCATGGCCTGTCAGGAGTAGTAAGAGGGGTGTACATGCCCTGTTTCTTAGTGGTCCGTTTGGCAATCACGCAGGCAGTGCAGGACCTGATATACTTGCTGACCTCCTATCGAATATTCGGCCAGTAGAAATGTTCTTGTAGCATCACCACTGTATTTTCAACACCGAAGTGTCCTGCCACCTGACTGTAGTGGGATTCCCAGATCACCTTCACTCGCTCGCTTGATGGAACACAAATATGGCCCAGATGACACAACAACCCATTCTGAATATGGAAATTATCGACAACTGCGTTTCCCCCCAACATTTTGTAGGTGGTGGCGAAGTTTGGGTCTGTCTCATAGAGTTGGGGCCATCCAGAGGTCTCATGGCCACAAGAGTCTAGCACCATGGTGAGTGCCGTGACTGGCAGTCTGCTGAGGCAATCAACGACATGATTGGTGCTTCCTGTTTTTTACTTGATGTTGAGGTGGAATTGCTGCAAGTATGTGGACCACTTTTGATGGTGGTCATTCTGCAATTTTCCTTGTGTCTGCATGAACTGCAATGGCTTATGATCAGTGTGGATGACAGTCTCCTTCCCAAGAATGTAGTGTCTCCACTGGCGGTAGGCTTGCACAATGGAGTACATTTCTTTGTCGTAAGTAGGGTACTTACGGACAACATCTGATAATGTCTCACTATGATAGGCCATGGGGTGTCCATGCTGAGTGAGAACGACACCCACAGCATAGTCGAAAGCATTTGTCTCGAGCTCAAAGGGTTGTTGTAGGACTGGGAGTGAAAGTACTGGGGCTAAGACTAAGCGCTACTTCAAATCATCGAACGCTTGTTGTTGGGACTGTAAATTTTAACCTTGTACAATATCTACTGCAAACTAATATTCAGAAAAGAACAGAAAATATACAATGGCAAATACGAACATTACACAAAGATTTTTCACCTGGAAACCCAAATCGGGAAAACCAACATATATTATATTCATACATTGCTTTACACTATTTACAATACAATATACATATAGGAGCCAACGGCATCCAAAACCCTAACCCAATGACCTGGATTAGTCCAAAACCCTAATTCCTTAACCGGAAATAGAAAACCATCGACAAAAAACCATGTGCCGAAAAACCACCTAATATCATGTGGTCCCGGAAATATGCCGGCCTGGCGAAAATATGTCAGCCTGAAACCGGTGAAAATATGTTGGCCCAAGTTAGCGTATAGCTTGTGCTATCACAGGGTGTGCAGAACTTGCTGAATATGCTGCAAGTGTTCGACCCAAGTCTTGATGTAAATGAGAATGTCATCAAGATAAACCACTACAAAATTATTGGTGAATGGTCGTAGGATATCATCCATCAACCTCATGAAAGTGGTTGGCGCGTTTGTCAAACCAAAGGGCATGACCAACCATTCAAAAAGGCCTTTCTTTGACTTGAAGGCAATCTTCCATACATCTGTTTGTTCTATCGGTACCTGGTGGTAACCAGACTTCAGATCGATCTTACTGAAGTATTTGGGCCCCATGAGTTGATCAAGGAGGTCATCGATTCAGGGAATCGGGTACTGGTTTCTGACTGTGATTTTATTCAGAGCTCGGTAATCAATGTAGAGTCGCCAGGTTCCATCTTTCTTCTGTACCAACACGATTGGGCTCCCACAAGGTGATGAGCTGGGAAGGTTGTGCCCCTTTTGGAGTGGCTCTTGAATCTGTCACTTGATCTCCTCATTCTCTAATAGAGAGCAACGATAGACTGGCCCATTGGGAAGTGGTGCACCGGGGGTCATATCGATGGGGTTCTTGACCTGGCAGTGTAGAGGTACCCCAATAGGTGAGGAGAAGATACCTGAGTATGCTTCCATGACCTTGTCTACTTGCTTCTAATGTGTGGAGAGGTCAGCCATAGAGACCCTGGATGTTGCTGTGATCTTTCACTTATTCTAAGAGCGAATCATGAAGAAGACAAACTTGCCCGTCTAAGAGATGAACTTTCTGCATTGCTTAGCAGAGATCATGGAAATAGCACTAGGTGGGACTGCCTCAGGTATCCTGTACCAAGGGCACTTATGGAAGTCGCACTACTTCTCGGTATCTTTCTTTGTCTTTCCATTATCCTTCTTTGCTTGCGGCTTGGACTGGTTGTCCTGATACTGTCCATCTTTTCTCCATGGGTAGGTGCCACCCTTTATTGGCTTTTTTTGTGAGGGGTTCCCAGGCCCAAATTGCCGTGTCTTTTGTTTGAGCTTCTGCTTGATTTTGACGGCATATCGGTAGGCTGCACCCAAGGATGAGATGTCCAAAAATTCCATTTTGGTCTGGATGTATCTATGCATAGAACCGTGCTACTTGAGCACCATATGTTGCTCTGAATCTTTGATACCCATCTTGGTGCGCAAGGTATGGAAGATATTTGTGAAATCTGACACTGCTTGGTCCCTTTCTTGCCGCAGTATAGTCCATTTGGTATACAGGTCGTCATAACTTCTGACATGGTAGTACTGTTCCTTAATAGCATCCTTGAAGGATTCCCAGGTGGATTTGACTAAAAATAATGAGGGTTCCTCTATTTCCTTTTTCTCACAGAAAGTTTCCCACCAATCTTTGACATGGGGAACGACTTTGAGGAGCGCAAAAGTAATCTTTTCTTTATCCGAAAATTTATGGAAAGAAAAATATCCTTCTAGTAGATTCAACCATTTGTCTACAACATCTGTGTCTATCTGACCTTAAAATATTGGAATATCAAAGTTTATTTGTACCTTGAAGGGGGCGGCGCCTCCGCTAGAAGAAGATGTGTCGAATGTTGGTAGCCGCCGAAGGATTTGCACAAAACTATCCATCATCTCGTTCCTCTATTGCATGAGGGATTCCTCAATAAAAATTTTGAAAGGATCTCCTGTCCTGTCATATTTCTTTTCTCGTTCCATGAGAGGTCGCTTGGGCGTGCGAGAGTTTTTTTCCTCAAGAGAAACAAGCTCGAGACCCAACTCTTTGTACTCCCACCTCATTGGGGACATGCATTAAGATGACAAGGAGAAAACCGCTATGATACCACTGATCTGGATTTTATGAGAATAACAAAATGAATACAGATTATTAACAGGTTCTTAACAAAAAATATCAGAGATACAGTAAAACTGGTTTTCTATTCAATAAAGAAATAAGCTGAAACTATAAAATGCAGCGGAAACAAGCTTGCAGAAATGGTGGCGGCTTATCTCTGAGAAGAGATGTGATGGCTGTGCTCATTCGCAAGAAGATCATTACAATGAGGCTCTGAAGGATTTCTTACAATAAACAAGAATTCCAAAATTCCTTGACATCCAAAAACCTAACCCTAGGAGATGAAGCGTCAAAATTCATGCGGGCCCTGTTTTGGTAAGTTAGTGCATCAACTTCCGAGGGTCGTAACTTTTGCATACGATCTCCGTTTTAGGTGCATGATAGCTCGTTGGAAAGGTATCGTTGAAGAGATTCATTTTGTGTCCATCATATCGTAGGTTATCATTGAGAAACTTGATACTGAAAAACCTTCATTTAGGCCCTCAAAATGGCCCCGGAACTTAAAACCTGCTAAAAATAGTAACTTGCCAAAATTGCTAGAATTTTTTTTTGAGCCAGTTGGAAAAGGTGGGTGGCCACCGATATCCATATGGATCAATCCTCCCTCCTTAGGAATAAATGGTCTCCATTGCATTGAGGTCCCCCATCATATGAGGAAATTTTTGCTGAATCTAGCCCCGGGTGAGCCACTTGCCTTGGTGCAGGAGCTGTCCTGTTTTGACGACTCGATAAAGCTTGATCCTTTGCTGTCGAGTGCCCTTGATATGTGTGTCCACAATCTGATCATTGGATGCCTATTGTATGCATTCGGGGTTGAGCTCAGTTGGTGTCATTTGTTCTGCTACTGTTGAGGTGTCCAATAATGGTGGAAAATAAGGGCGAAGGAGATCCACGTTGAACATTGGGTGGAGGCCAAGGAAAGGAGGAATGTTGAGCTGAAAAATGTTATCCCCCACAACCTTGGTGATGGTGTATGGCCCATAATGGAGTGGGTGAAGCTTCTGATGGGGTCCTGTAAGGCATTCCTTCTACAACTTCAACCAAACTTTGTCGCCCACCTGAAACTTATGTGGCACCTGATGTTGATCATGGTGTTGTTTGTACTTGTCATTGGACTTCTTTAGGATATCCTGAACCTGTTGGAAGATGTGTTGGATCCTCTCAATGAATCGGGTGGCTTTTTCAGCTTCAGTTGGAGTAGGAGATGAGTCAGTCGAGGTGACTGCAAGGGGAAGTGCAACATCTATGGGACCCAATGGTTGGAATCCCAACTCCACCTGAAAGGGGTTGTGGCCGGTTGAGCTATGCAGGGCTCTATTGTAGCTATGTTGGACATAGGGAAGACTCTCATCCCATGTGCGAGGGTGATGTGAATTATACATGCAGAGGATATGCACAATCATTTGATTTACGACCTCGGTTTGGCCATTTGTCTACGGGTGGAAAGCCATGGATTTGGTGAGCTTAGTGTCCAGCAGTGACCAAAGGCTCGACCAAAATGTGCTGAGAAATTGACTATCCCAATCTGAGACAATGGTTTGTGGGATTCCAAAATGTACCCAGACTCATTCAAAGAAGATCTTGGCAGTGGCCTCGGCCGTGATGTTCTTCTTCCAGGCAACCAAAATCACCATCTTAGAAAAGCGATCAACAACCAAAAAAACACAGTTGTTTCCCATCTTGGTGGACGGGAGGCCCGACATGTAGTCCATTGAGATGGATTCCCATGGCCTGTAAGGAGTAGGAAGAGGGGTGTACATGCCCTGTTTCTTAGTGGTTGGTTTGGAAATCACATAGGCAGTGCATGACCTGATATACTTGTTGACCTCATGTCGAAGTTTCGACCAGTATAAATGTTTTCGTAGCATCGCCACTGTATTTTTGATGCCGAAGTTTCCTACCACCCGACTGTAGTGGGATTCCCAGATCAGCTTAGCTTGCTCACTTGATGGAACAAAAATATGGCCCAGACGACACAACAACCCATCCTGAATATGGAAATTATCGACAGTTTCATTTGCCCCCAACATTTGGTAGGTGGTGGTGAAGTCTGGGTCTGTCTCGTAGAGTTGGGGCCATCTAGAGGTCTCATGTCCACAAGAGTCTAGCACCGTGGTGAGTGCCACGACTGGCGGTTTGCTGAGGAAATCAACGACATGATTGGTGCTTCCTATTTTGTATTTGATGTTGAGGTGGAATTGCTGCAAGTATGTGGACCACTTTTGATGGCGGTCATTCTGCAATTTTCCTTGTGTCTGCATGAACTGCAATGGCTTATGATCAGTGTGGATGATAGTCTCCTTCCCAAGAATGTAGTGTCTCCACTGGTGGCAGGCTTGCACAATGGAGTACATTTCTTTTTCGTAAGTAGGGTACTTACGGAAAACATCTGATAATGTATCACTATGATAGGCCATGGGGTGGCCATGCTGAGTGAGAATGACACCCACAGCATAGTCAGAAGAATATGTCTCGATCTCAAAGTGTTGTTGTAGGAATAGGAGTGAAAGTACTGGGGTTGAGCACAAGCGCTGCTTCAAATCATCGAACGCTTGTTGTTGGGACTGCCCCCATGAAAATTTTTCCTTACCACCACCTCTAGTTATTTGGCTGAGGGACCATGAAATATGGGAAAATCCCAACACAAACCTATGGTAGAAATTGGCAAGGCTCAAGAAGCTCCAGAGCTCGGTGAGTGTGGTTGGGGCTGGCCAGTCACAGATGACTTGGATCTTTGCTGGATCCACATGTACGCCATGCTGATCAATGATGTAGCCTAGGTAATAGACCCTGTCCATGCCGAAGGAGCATTTTTCCAAGTTGGCATATAGCTTGTGCTGTCGCAGGGTGTGCAAAACCTGTTGAATATGCTACAAGTGCTCGACCCAAGTCTTGTTGTAAATGAGAATGTCATCAATATAAACCACTACAAAATTATTGGTGAATGGTCATAGGATATCATCCATCAACCTCATGAAAGTGGCTATACGTTTTTCAAACCAAAGGGCATGACAAACCATTCAAAAAGGCCTTCATTTGACTTGAAGGCAGTCTTCCATACATCTGTCTATTCTATCGAGACCTGGTGGTAGCCAGACTTCAGATCGATCTTACTGAAGTATTTGCCCCCCATGAGTTTATCAAGGAGGTCGTCGATTCGGGGAATCAGGTACTAGTTTCTGACTGCGATTTTATTTAGAGCCCAGTAATCAATGCAGAGTTGCCAGGTTCCATCTTTCTTCTGTTCCAACATAATTGGTCTCCCACAAGGTGATGATCTGGGATGGATGTGCCCCTTGTGGAGCAGCTCTTGGATCTATCGCTTGATCTCCTCATTCTCTAACAGAGAGATAAGATAGACTGTCCCATTGGGCAGTGGTGCACCGAGGGTCAGATCGATGGGGTTCTTGACCTAGCAGTGCAGAGGTACCCTGGTAGGTGAGTAGAAGATATCTGAGTATGCTTCCACGACCTTGTCTACTTGCTTCTACTGTGTGGAGAGATTATCCATAGAGACCATCTATGTGGCTGTGATCTTTCACTTATTCTGAGAGCGAATCATGAAGAAGACAAACTTCCCCATTTGAGAGATGACCTTCCTGCATTCCTTAGCATAGATCAAGGAAATAACACTAGGTGGGGCTGCCTCGGGTATCTTGTACAATTTCCTTTTCAAAGTAATAATAACACTACGAGGCCTAGACTCATATAAAACATGACGTTTCCATAAATAAGGTTGGACCAAAATAAGATCACAAACTTCAAGAGGAGAAACATCACAAAATACCTCGTCTTTGAAGGGCTTGATGCCATATGACAATTGACACTGTTGGCTGACGCGAAGATCACTTCCTTGGCGGAGCCATCCAATGGTGTAGGGTTGTGGGTGTAGTGTTGTCAGCAGGGCCAACCACTTGATGACCTCTGCTAAGATGAGGTTCTTCTGGCTCCCGCTATCAACGATGAAGTGCAACGAGGTTCCTTTTACCCACATCTGTGAATGGAAGAGGCACTCTCCTTCTCCTGGCTCGTCTGGTTCACTAGGATGGAGCTTGGTGGTAGCAATGGTGGCACTGGATTCCACATCAATGATTCATCTTCACCTTTCTGGTTCTATCTCAGATTCAAAATCCACATATGATTCAGAGGCTTTTACTTCGGCCACCAACGGCTGCTTTGAGCGGTAGTCAACAGTGTTATGCCAAGGGCTCTTATGGAAGTCACACCACTTCCTGGTATCTTTCTTTGTCTTTTTGATGTCCTTCTTTGCTTGCGTCTTAAATTGGTTTTCCCGATACTTTCCATCTTTTCTCTGTCCTTTTCTCTGTGGGTAGGTGCCGCCCTTTACTGGCTTTTGTTGTGCGGGGTTCCCAGGCCCAAATTTCCACGTCTTTAGTTTGAGCTTCTGCACGATTTTGACGTCATATCGGTAGGCTGCACCCAAGGATGAGATGTCCAGAAATTCCATTTTGGTCTAGATGTATCTATGTAGAGCACCGTGGTACTTGAGAACTAGATGTCTCTCTGAATATTTGATACCCAGCTTGGTGCGCAAGGTATGGAAGATATTTGTGAAATCTGACACTGCTTGGTCCCTTTCTTGCCACAGTGTAGTCCATTTGGTATATAGGTCGTCATAACTTTCAACAGGGTAGTATTGTTCGTTAATAACATCCCTGAAGGATTCCCAGGTGGCTATGACTGAAAATAATGAGGGTTCCTCTATTTCCTTTTGCTCACAGAAATTTTCCTACCAATCTTTGACATGTGGAACGACTTTGAGGAGCGCAAAAGTAATCTTTTCATTATCCAAAAATATATGGACAGAAAAATACCCTTCTAGTAGATTCAACCATTTTTCTACAGCATCTGCGGCTATCTAACCTTCAAATATAGGAATATCAAAGTTTATTTGTACCTTGAAGGGGGCGACGCCTCCGCTCGAAGAAGATGTGTCGCCTGTTGGTAGTCATCGAAGGATTTGCACGAAACTATCCATCATTTCGTTCCTCTATTGTGTGAGGGCTTCCTTAATCAATAGTTTGAAAGGATCTCCTGTCTTGTCATATTTATTTTCTCTTTCCATGAGAGGTCACTTGGGCGTGCGAGATTTTTTTTCCTCAAGAGAAACAAGATCGAGACCCAACTCTTTGTACTCTAACCTCGTTGGGGACATGCATTAAGACGACAAGGAGCAGACTGCTCTGATAGCACTGATCCAGATTTTATGAGAAGAACGAAATGAATATAGATTATTAATAGGTACTTAACACAAAATAACATAGATACAGTAAAACTGGTTTTCTATTCAATAAAGAAATAAGATGAAACTATAAAATGCAGTGGAAACAAGCTTGCAGGAATGGTGGCGGCTTATCTCTGAGAAGAGATGTGACGGCTACGCTCATTCGCAAGAAGATCATTACAATGAGGCTCTGAAGGCATTTTTACAATAAAAAGGAATGCCAAAATTCCTTGACATCCAAAAACCTAACCCTAGGAGATGAAGCGTCAAAAGTCATGTGGGCCCCGTTTGGGTAAGTTAGTGCATCAACTTCCCGGGGTCTTAACTTTACGATCTTCGTTTTAAGCGCATGATAGCTCGTTGGAAAGGTATCGTCGAGGAGATTCATTTTGGGGACTCAATCATTCCATATGCTATAATTGAGAAACTCGATCCTGAAAAACCTTCATTTAGGCCCTCAAAATGGCCCTGGAACTTAAAACCTGCTAAAAATAGTAAGTTGCCAAAATTACCAGAAAACTGTTTTGAGCTAGTTGGAAAAGGTGGGTGGCCACCGATATCCATATGGATCATACATGCACAATTCAAGGATCATAAAAAAACAAGTACATCCACAAGAAAATAGAAGGTGAATAAACTGCCAGCAAGCAAAAGAAATATCAGCAGATGCTCAAAATCTTAGTTATATATTTTAGTTTATATTCTATTCTATTTTGATAATTGAGAAAGTGGAATGTCTAACCACTTTGGTTAAGACAATTTTTGTATAAATAAACATATCAAAGATCTATTCTAGGCTTCTTCTGGATGAATGTAAAAGAGAACTTTCTAAATATCAATTATAAATATAAGACAAATATTCTACATCTCATTTCCTTGAGTTGTGTTCTTTCTGTGTATTACCATTTCATAATCCTATTTTGTTCACTCTATGGATCTTGAAGATTGAAAGACTACAATTTAGTAATGCATCTATTGTGGTCCATATATTGGATGTTTGTGCAGCTACAAATTTTCCTCTATTATTACTGTGAGTAAAACAAGACCTGTATCTGTGTAAATTTCCTCATTTTGATTCATCTATCAAATACTCATCCTTAGTAATTATTCTATTGCAGATAAGGTAAGATTTATCAGTATTGGATACCTTACTTTATTTTGACAGTTTTGTTAATCAATTCTACTTTTCATATAATCAATATTTATAAAAGACTCAAAGAAAGAGATACTGCCTCTGTGTTTTCCAATCATTAAATTCATTTGAAGTTTCATATTAAAACTAAAGATAGAAAAGCATTATAAAAACAATTCTCTTAAATTTTGGATGCCTAACATTATTCTGTGAGACTAGAGTAAATCTCAAGAACAACAGGGTCCATAGTTATTCCTTCGTCTGAAATAATATGACCCAAGTAATGAATATATCGTTGATAAAATGAACACTTTCTTATCTTTACATAAAGTTGATGGTCCCTCAATACCTGCAAACACCATTCTCAAGTGTTGCTCATGTTATTCTTCAGACTTTGAGTAAATAAGAATGTCATCCAAAAATACACCGACAAACTTATCCAAGTAATCTCTGAAAAATCCATTCATTAAACACATAAAGACAACTAGTGCATTCGACAACCCAAATGGCACCATTGTAAACTCATAATGACCATACCTTGTTCTAAAGGAAGTCTTATTGGTGTCTTCTTCTTTATTCTCACTTGGTGATATCCATTTGACATATATCTTGGAAAATATCTGCACACCTCTCAGTTGATCAAACAAGTCATCTATCCTCGGAAAAGGATACTTGTTCTTCACTGTTACATTGTTCAACTACCTGAAGTCGATACAAAGCATCAACTTACCATCCTTCTTCTTCACGAACAAAACTGGAACACCCCAATGTGACACACTTGGGCATATATACCCATTCTTCAAAATCTCTTCAAGTTTCATCTGCAACTCCTTCAAATTTGGTGTACTTATCCTATAAGGAGTCTTAGATACAAGTGTTTCTCTTGGAATCATATTTATAAAGAAGTCAATATCTATTTTTGTAGGAAATCCCGGTATCTCTTTAAAGATATCCTCAAACTCTTTCATCACTATGCAGTCTTCCACACTTGGAACTTTATCCTTAGGTGCCTCTTCCATGTGCGTTGGAAATACTTGACATCCTTTCCTGTAGCTTTTCTTCAACTGCAAAGTTGAAACTTCTGTGATAGTTACAACTCTTGGAATTCCTTGAAATGATCTCAAATTTCCTTGCTCATCGAGGCAAGTAAATTCCTTATTATAATAGTCCAGGAAAACATGGTGCTCGTCCAACCAATCCATACCAATGAGGCAAGCATACGAGCCCAAAGGTATAATATTAAAATCAACCCTTGTGCAAAGTCCATTAATCTCCATTGGACATTCCTTCACCATCTCATTGATTTTTCTTTTTGCTCCTATAGGTAACTGCACCAACCAAGGTTTTCCAAACTTGCTTCTTGGAAATTGCAATATTTCCACCATATTAGGATTTAGATAACTATGAATAGCTATTGAGTCAACTAAAATAGTAATGGGTTGGTCATTAATATTACCTCCCACCTCGATCATGTGCCACTGAAACTCAACCTTCTTGTTATCCAATGTGATGTAAATCCTTGGCATATTTCTACCCATGCCCTCCACTATCACAACTTGCTATACATTGTGTGCAGTCATTGATTTTTAACCTCTTTGAGGGCAATATCTATGCATATGGTTTCCACCACAACCTCAACACTGGATAGGCTATTGCCATGACTTTTTCCCCATTGTTTCAGACATTCTAGGCTCCTGGAGGGTTGACTGTCCTTTCGTAGTATTTATGAAAGGCTTAACTCCCTTCTTCCTTTGTTCCACCTTGCTTTTCATATTGTCATCCCAAGCCTTTTGGAAAGTCTATATTCCCCTTTTTTTCTCATAAAGACACGTAGTGCACCTTATGGTTTCTTCCAATGTCTTGGGATCATCATACTGTATCTTGTCACTGATAAATGAGGGCAACCCACTCAAGTACCTATGAATATTTACATGTTCATCCTTGATAAAAGGCACATATTTCAGCAGCTCTAAACATCTATTTTCATACTCTTCTATTGTCATTCTCCCCAGCTTGATTTCGAAGAACAATTTTTTTTTCATGTCATAGTACCACTTGGTTAAGTATTTCTTTTGGAAATACCTCTTGAAATCTCTCCAAGTCACTTTCCTCTCGTCAATGTGCTGCACTTGCACATAATTATCCCACCACATTGATTCCTTTCCTTTTAACTGCTAGATAACAATTATCCCTTTTTCCTACGCAGAATAATTATGTAGATGGAAGTATCTCCTCATACTCAACAACCAAGTCTCTGCATGTTCATCCTTCTTACGCTCACCATCAAAGGTAGGAGGCTTGATCTTATTCATTTCTCCATGTAGCTCATCCACCCTGTTGTAATCCTTGAGATGTTTCTGGCTAGGAAATTATGCCAAGGAATCCATTAGATTAATTGATTTGTTTTTTGGTCAATCTATCCTAAAACATAATGTTTTATTGATAATTAGGCTTGTATCTCAAGTCCTTAAATTTTAAAGATTTAAGATGAGAAGGAAAATCATTACATGTTTTAGACAATTAAAATCTTAGAAGATGGAAGAAGAGTATAAAGAAGAACGATTTGAAAATTAGAGCAATGTATCTTTTGATAAATATTAATTTAAATTTCAATAAGAAGAAGTGATGTTTGTTAATGTATCTTTAAACCATAATATAGTTTGAACTTTAAAGAATACTTATTTGAATTCAAAAAAGGAATAATGAAATATAAGCACATGTATCCTTTTATACTCACAGTATTTTAGAAGAAATATGAAACTTTCAGTGATACCTTTGCAACACTATGATGGTAGTTGTTGTACTAAATAATCACATTCATGGCAGTAGACACATCTAAGAAGAAAATGAGAATATGGAAATAAAAAAGAAAGGAAATCACATAATCTGAAACAAAAAAGTTTGAATCTTCAAAACTTGTAGATATTTTACTAAGACTTAAGCTCAGGCCAAAAGAAACCTTGTTACATTGAGTTCTCATGAGTGTTTATACAAGATAGGTTGAAACCAAAAATGGCTATTCGATCCTATTTTTTAGAAAATTGAGATACTACAAAATCTTTGACTCCCTAGAAATAGGGCAGCTGGAGGAGTCAATCCCTGATTTTCTTTCTCTTTGATGAGTCACCCTACCAAAAATTGAAGGAGAATATTCCATGTTGCATATGAAGGGTCTGAAATATTTCATCTGTCTGAATGGAATATCCAACTTAGTGTACTTTTCGTAAGGAGGGGTATGTGATAATAAATTCTTTTTCTGCCATAAAAGATAAAAGTCATCTATGAGTAGATTGAAAATAGTTTGACATATTAGAGTGTTGATCATATTCTGAAATTTATCATATTTTCCCCTGGTAATAAACAAATGTTTTCTGAAGTATTCATATGGAAATAACTTGCCATCTTTTTCTGAGGCTGAAGGTAGCCCAATTTCACTAAGTTCTCAAACTTGTTGGAAAAATATTCCACATTCCTTTTCAGTGCTATGCATTCATTCTGATCTTGTTGTATCAGGTTCATCTTTGTGAAGATCCTTTCTATTTCCATTATCATTGTTGTCCTATAATTAATGCCTTTCTTAAAAAATGTATCTCTAGAATTTGAATTCAGGAACTTTATGATCTGAGTAGCTACTTGTGGTCTTGTTCCCAATTCATGAAATGATTTATGTATCACTTCATCTGCTTCATCCACCAACGACATTTAATCATCTATGATTTTCAATTAATCCCAAAGCCTCGCTACCTCATTTATAATCTCATCGCAGATGAAATGATTGGATCCTACCAAATATGGTTTTCCTAACATCTTAGTCTTCATTTGTTCCATATCAGTCAACATTTTGTCCTTTAGCTTTTGATATTATGAAATAGTTTTGTCTTTGTCTTTGATTTCATCTTTTTTCCATGAGATTATTTTCTTGAGGATTTCAATCTCAACACCTTTCAGATTTAAATTTACGAATTCCCTTGATAGTCCAGCTATTGGATATGATGTTTTTGCTACTTGAGAAGAGGAAGATCCCCCTTTTAAACTTTCTATATGTTTTTCGTACATTTCCATTTGTTTACCAATCTCTGCAATTTTCTTCACAAGTTGGTCTTTCTCTTCATGGATTGCTTGGAGTTATGGAGTTTGTACATGGTTCATTCCTAGTATTTTGAGTTTTTTGTGTCAGAAATTGGATTTCTTTATTTTATTTTTTTATTAGTGATTGTATGGGTGCATCATCTTTTGGATTTTTTCCAAGTTCTATTATCCATTGTTCTAACTCCTCCACTCTTATCTGTCTGGTTTTGGTAGCCAACTTTTCATTCTTCAACTGAGTTATGAGTTTATCATTGATGTCTTGAAGTTTCTTGATTCCAACATTGGCTATTAGAGCATGAGAAAATCAGAGCATGAGCAAATCAAACTTATCTAGAGGATGAACATTATTTAGATCTATAGAGATGTTTGCCACTTTTTTCTCATCCTTTGGCTCCATGACTGCTATATTCAACCTCCCTTTTTCATAGTCTACATCTGAGATCATTCGAGTCTGATATGTATCATGGTCATAGATTTTAGGAATCATACTTTTCTTGATGCTTGCACCTGCCTTTCTTACTTCCATAAATTGTTGAACTTGGTCCAATTGCCTTGATTGATCACTAGTTCTTGAATCCGACTCACTTTTAGTTGCCACACCTTTGAGCTTTTCTCTAGTCATCACTTATACAGTCACAACATGGCCTATTTTCTTTGACATTATTTCTTCAGGAAACTTTGTTTCCTCTTCTGCAATTTCTTTTAACTTCTTCTTCTTCGATGATTCTCCTTTCACTTGTTTTTGAACCTTTAAAAGCAGACTCTAAATGTTTCCTTTTATATGTCTTTTCAAACTTTCGTGGAGTTTATGTCATTGGATAGTTTGTTGACTGCTCATGTGCTTTTCCATGGATCTGTAAAATGTTCAAAACATCTTGCCAACTATCTTGGTTTTCCAATATCTCCAATTGATTCTTTTTTTATGTTGATAAGGACTTTTCCCATGTGAAATTTCTTTTAATGAAATTATTCCATAAGGGTCATAATTCCATGGTTATCCTTATTGTAATCCCAGGGATGAAAGTATTTTTGTTGTAACATGTAGTGTTGACCTAGTATTCACAATGAAAGGACATACTTTCTTCTTTAGTTTGAAAGTCACATTATACTCGTTAGGCACAAAATCAATTTCAATAGAGTTTAATCTATGTCTAATATATTCAAGAGAAAAAATCATGAGAGTCATAAAAACAGGCAAGCGGAATGGAGCAAGTTGACAACAATAAATTCTTATTTCAGTGTAATGTTCAAAGACATACATGTCTCCCACTCTTATGTATGGGCTTAATTGTAACATTTTATTGCACCCAGGAAAGATTCTAGGAGGATCTTGATTATATATGATTTGGTAAGCTTTGTACATAAACTGATCCACATATTGAGAAAACTCAACATTTAAAGGCTTTTTAATAATCAAAGAAGTGCAATGAGAAACTAAGGAAGGGTTACCAAGGTCATCTTCAACTTTTAACCCTAAATGTGTGAAATGAAAAGCTTGTGTAAATAGAAAGAGATGAACCAGGTAGGAATGGTATCTGAAGCTTCTGAGAGTCTCAAATTCAGAAAGTTGATAATGAATATGATCTACTATGAGTTGGGAGAAATTGAATTTGGTAATAGGTTTGGATGTGATAGGGAAAATTGAAACCATTATCCCTAATACAAATTCATCGACTGTTAAATCATTCACTTTCCCTAATATCATATAAATCATTGAAATTATTTTATGAGAAGTCTTAGGAAAGAGGTTCATTTGAATGACAAAATTATCTCCAAACACATCAAAGTTTGTACAGAGGTAAGACTGTAATAAGAAAAACATGTCTTTTTATTCAAGTTCTTTGAAGGATTTGGCTACCACTGGCTCATAAAATGGTTCGCTATCAGGGTTAATTTACCATCTCATCATTTCATTTATAGTCTGGGCATTTAATTCAATAAGAACTGTTGATACTAAGAGGGGGGTGAATCAGTATCAAGTACAATTTAAAACCTTTTTCAAATTATACTTAAACCATTCAACTATATCCAATGAACAATGAACAATAGTATAAGAGTTACACCAATACACTACAATACACCATGCACAATATATGAAAAATAATCAATAGTTATTGTTCAAGGGAAGTAATGACTTCCAAAGGTAGCTACAACTTCCAAATGTAAAGGGAGGGATAAACCTCTAAGAGGAAGATACAATCCTCCAATATCAAGAGATATTTGAACTCTCCATCCTTGCCCCTTCCTTCCACCCAAGAATATATGAGATATAATAAAACTTTACATTAAATCATCACCATCAACCAATCATCACATAGAACCTGATAATGCTTCCTGAGACTTATTCAATTTCTACAATTCTTCAATTCTTGGAGTACTCTGATTCTGTAAATAATATTACTCAATGTATTCTCTGAAACTCCTCCAATTTTCACTCCTTGAATCCTCCCCGAAAAGAGGTTATAGAAAGGATGGTAGACTTTATTCAATTCTGGTCTATTCAGAAGACCCAACGTGTACAACATGAATCACGCTCAATATTTAACATCCGATTCTAAAACTTGCACACAAGAAACTACAGTCCGTACTTTTTTCAATGGAAGTGGTTCCACTTCATTTGGATTTTGTATGAAGAAGTTATGACTGTTTTACCCGGAACACTTGTTTATTGACTAGCTTCAGGACTGGCCACAAACCCTATCTTCCACAGAGTGTATCTCCATAATTATAGTGAATCAAGAGATGAAATTTTTACCAGAGGTACCTTGATAGGTCTTCTCAATACCATAGAAATTTTACCATCTGAATCGTTCTATAAAAAAATTTCTAGAAAAAATGGTAACATGACCTGAAAATAACATACCTTAGAACACATCACCAAAAGACTTCATCCTCCCTTAAAATATGGACTTCTTTTCCTTCTTATTCCCTCTTAAATTCAACTTGTATCAAAATGAATGTATAATGATGTTTATTTATACCATTTATGTCACTTCCTTTTAACATTAGGGCCGACCTGACACTTTCTTATTTTGTAATTCTTTTCTTTAATTATTTTTAGGGCCTACATGTACTTCTTCAATTCACTTTGTCATCTTCAAAAATTCATTTCTCCTCAACCATGAGGATCCACGTGACGTGCCACATACCACTAGAAACAACATGGTGTATACTATCCATTCATCAGTGTTGTATATGCATGTGCATTATCCTTCATGTCCAAATATTTTTATGAATCTTGTGGTCCGAAACCCATGACTAGGGTTGACATCAATGACAACAACCAATCTTCCAACAATGTCCCCCTTTGTCATTGATGGAAAAACTCATTCTCCCCCTATCATCATGATCCCAATTTCTCTCCCCCTTTGACATCAATGGCAAAGGTTAGGGCTGCTCCCAATTTCTTTCTTCTCTCTCTTCTTCATGTCTAGGATGTATATGTTGTTTGGTCTTCTTGTTGCAGTTGCAACCAATCTTACCGAGTTATTTTCTCTAATTTTACATTTTCAGGAGTCAAATGTAAGAAAGTATCCTTGATCACATATTTTGCTGACACTGAGGAGATTATGCTTAAGATCTTCAACCAATAGGACTTTTCCTGTCTTTACATTTTCACTTCCAAGATTTACAGTTCCTTTTTCAAGTATTTTGGTAGATGATTCATCTCCAAATGCAACATTTCCACCTCTTTGCCTCAAGCTAAAAAAATTGTTTTAATCTCCGATCATATGATATGAGCACCCACTGTCTATGAACCATTCATCTTCTTCTTTGAATTCTTTAGCAACCAATGTTATTCGAAAATTTTCATTTTGTGGAATTTCTTTCCTTTTCCATGTTGTAGTTGGTATGCAGGCATTTGACATACGATTATCTTTCGTCATCTCTCTGCAATATTGTGCTTTGTGACCAAGATTATTGCACTTGTAACATACAATATTTTCATCCATTAATGGTGTAGAAATTTCGATACAAATCAATGTATTCCTACGATTCTCCTGATCTAACAATTTCCGCCACTTGTTAAATACATAATCGCTTCTACTATTATTATTGTGGAAGCAATTAAACCACGATCACAACCACAATGCACAAAGTGAAATATCAATAACACACAACACATAAGTTTTACCAGGAAAACATAAATCTAAAAACCCCAACTATCATATATTATGTATATCATGAATCATGAAACAATATCATACAAAACTCTAATCCAAGAGCTCTCAGTACAATACAATCGTCTCACACTGTCATACACAAATTAGAAAATACATGCGCCAGTTCCTGTGTCTAGACAGCCTGCCTCCTCTGCACAAACTCTGCAATCTGAATTCTCTCGAACATACAAATTGCCTCATTTACACATGCTCATAAGCATATTCACTACATGTGTGAACAAATCACAACTGATAGCCAAATTGTCCTTTTCACCTGTTATCTCAACTGGATCTCCATTGGAACTGACATGCATGTAGTTAACCGTGGTGAATCTTCAGTTGCATGTGAGTTCACTGATTAACTAAACTCTCACTAGTTCATGTTTAGTTACAACTAGTACAACTGATATTAACTCATTTAACTACACTTATAATTATGTTACAATTCCAAATCACTCGGTTATGAATGAGATAATAGATTAATATTTATTGTCTAATTTAATTAAGGGAAAAACAAATTAGACAAATGTTTCTTGTTGACTTTTCAACACTCCCTCTCAACAAGAAAGGGAATATCCTTCACCCCAATCCTGTCTCTACGATATTCGAATTTTCTCCTGGTGATCACCTTCGTCAAAATGTCTGCATCATGATCTTTTGTAGGAATGTATTGAAGCAACATGATCTTCCGCTACACACAATCTCTGAGATGATGATACCAAATATTTATATGCTTAGATCTGTCATGAAACACATGATTAATCAAGAGTTTAATGCAACTCTGATTATCACAATAAATCATTGTCGGATCTAAATGAGAACCAAAAAAACCAACCAAGATTTTCCTCATCCAGATAGCCTCACATGCAGCTTGGCTCGCTGCCATGTATTCCTCTTCCGCTGAACTAAGTGCCACGGATCTCTATTTCCTGTTGTACCAAGAAACAATTGTAGATCTGATACTAAAGATCCCTCCTGATGTGCTCTTTCTATCCCTTGGGATGCCTGCCCAATCTGCATCCGTGAAGCCATGCAACTTCACCTCATCCGTCTGTCTATACCATAATCCATACTCAGATGTTCCCTTCAGATATATCAGGACATGCTTACCCACCTTCCAAAAGAGTTTGGTAGGCTTAGCCATCGCTTGACTTAGCTGGTTAATCGCATAGAAAATGTCCAGTCTCATATTCACTAAATACATTAGCGAACCCACTAACTATCGATAGACAGTAGCATCCACTACTTCTCCAGAAGTAGCATCCTCTTTCCTCCAATTTTCTGGAAGAGGAGTATCCATGGGTTTGCAACCCTCCATGTGAAACTTACCCAGTATCTCCCTTGCATACTTTCGTTGAGACACAAAAAGTTCACCATCTCGCTGCCATATTTCCAAACCAAGGAAATAATGAAGAAGGCCCAAATCCTTCATCTCAAACTCCTTTGCAAGGTCCTCCTTGCATGAGTGTATCATCTGCTCATCCCCAGTCAATATTAAATCATCAACATAAAGCACAATGATTAAAATCTTACCCTCCACCACAATTTGGTATAGGTTTGCATCAGCTTCACTTTTGGTGAATCCCAATCTGGTGAAATAGCTATCTATCCAAGTGTACCAAGCACGGGGTGCTTTTTTCATCCCATACAGTGCCCTCTTGAGTTTTCACACATGAGACTCTCTGTCTAAGGTCTCAAAACCATATGGCTGGTCAATGTACACTTCTTCCTCAATGATCCCATTGAGGAACGCAGTTTTTACAAACATCTAATGAATGTGCCAGCCCATCTGCGCTGAGAGTGCAAGGATGGATCTTATGGAAGAGTACCTTGTGATAGGTGCAAAGGTATCACCATAATCTATCCCCTTGATATGTGAGAATCCCCGGGCCACAAACATGGCCTTGTATTTCTCCACACTCCCATCAACATCTTGCTTTACCTTGTAGATCTATCTCAAACCTACCACTGATTTATCAATCGGTCTTGGGACAATTTCCCATACACTGTTTTTGACAATGGAGTCATACTCCTCTACCATAGCATCAACCCAAGTGGGGTCCTACACTACTTCCTGAAAGGAATATGGTTCAGTCACAATACATTTTCTCATGAGAGCCATGTATTCAGCAAATTGATTAGGAGACTGTCTCTGTCTGCGCTGTGAAATAGGGGCTCCTATATTCTATGCAACATCTAGTCTCAATCTATCAGCTTCCATGGTGCACTTTCTTCCATTTCTGATGGATGGCTCTACTTGAGTGATTTCCTCCACTCCATGAACCTCTTCATGTGGCTGATCCACATCTTGAGACTCATCCTTGGGAACCAACAGTTCCTCTTCTGCATGCAAGTCTAGCTCCCTCTCAAGCGACAACCACATGGATTTCCCCTCATCGAATTTATATCCCATCACATAACAGTCCTCTTACTGTTCAAAAAATACACACAATAATTATGGGGTGTTTCTGTGTACCCCACAAATATCCCAACTTCAGTAGTCAGTTCCAGCTTCTTCCTGGCATCCTTATTTACATGCACATAAACAAATGAACCAAAAATTTTTAAATGAGAAACATCAGGTTTCTTACCAGTAAAATCTTCTTTAGGTGTACTCATGCCAAGTACCCTATGAGGAAAACGGTTCAGCACATAAACCATAGTATTGCATGCTTCTGCCCACAAATGCATTGGTAGGCCCTGATCATGCAACATTGCTCGTGCTGCACCCACGATCATTCTATTCTTTCTCTCCATAACCCCATTCTGTTGTGGGTTATGAGGTGCTATGAGTTCTCTTCGAATTCCTTCTCTGCTGTAGAAGTCTTTGAATTCGTTAGAGATGTATTCTCCACCATTATCGCTCCTTAGAGCCTTCACTTGCTTCCCCGACTCTTTCTCCACCATTTCTTTAAACTCACAAAACTTTGAGAATGTTTGATCCTTCTTATTCATGAAGAATATCCAACATTTACGAGAAAAGTCATCAACAAAAATAACATAATACCTGTGTTTTGTTGTTGAATAAACCGAGAATGGTCCACACACATCCGTGTGAATTCTCTCCAGGATCACCGAAGCACGATACTCCTTTTCATGAAAGGCGGACTTTACATACCTCCCTAGGGTGCACCCCTTGCACTAATCTGACTGAGCAAGTGTACCCCTTGGAAGTCCAATAGATATTTGCTGCATGATCTTCAAGGCTCCATGATGAAGATGGACTAATCTCCTATTCCATAATTTTCCCTCATCCTGACTCACCACTTTTTCTGCCTTGCCTATCATGGAATTGCAGCTATCTACCTCCAGCATGTAGAGATTCTTAACTCGAATCCCTATCTTCTTGAATTGACCTGTTGCTTTATGTCACAGGTAGGATTTACCACTGCTAAAAACAACAACATAGCCTCTGTCCTCCAACATTGCGACTGAGACCAAGTTTTTCTTTAGACCTGGAACATGCATAACATTTTTCAATTGAAATGGTTTACCTGACTCCCTCTAAAAGGTAATGGTACCAATACCAGTCGCACTGTATCGTCCATCATCACCCATCTCTATATGCATTCTGAGATCTTTCTCCTCCAAGTCAATGAAAGACTCTTTATCTCCCGTCATGTGGAAGGAAGCGCCACTATCCAAATACCACACCGATCCCGATGCACTTTAAGCCATGCATGCGATCAAAGAAAAATCAAGCTCAAATTATGAGACAAGAGCCTCACCAGTTGTAGATCTAGCAACTGTCTTGTTCTTTTTCTTCTGTGGATAGTTAGTGGCAAGATGCCCATGTTCATGATAGTGAAAACACTTCACTTTGGACAAATCCAGCTTCTTAACTTTAGACTCGGATTTTGATTGGAATTTCTTCCCTTTCCCTTTCCTTGCCTTGGCAGTCAAAGCACAATCCTCTTCATCATCATGCTTTGATGAATATCCATCTCTGGTGTTCCGCTTAAGCTCCTCTTGCACTAGATCCGACCACAGTCGTTCCCAATCCGGAAATGTTTCCCTTCCATTGACAGAGTCTTGATAACTGTGCCAACTCTTAGGAAGCCCTAGGAGCGCCAAGCTCACCAGATCATCAGTAGTGACTGTTATTCCCACACTTCCAAGCTCATCCCGACATTGGACAAGCTTTGTGAGATATTTTGTAATGGTGTCACCTTTCTCCATCTTGATCTTCCCAAGTTTATCTTTGAACACCAATTTCCTATGGTCGCTATTGTTTTGGAACAGATCAGTCAAAACCTTCCACATTGCATATTCTATGGTTTTCCCATGGAGACTTGAGACAATGTGGTCTTGTACTCCCTCCAACAGAATCCTCCTCGCCTTCGCCACTTTATTTTTCCATGCATCAAGATTTGCAGTATCTGTCGCATCCAACTTAGGAACATCTGCGTTAATGTAACCCTTCAAGCCATTGTCTTCGAGCATTGCCTCCATCCTGTCCTTCCAAGCAATGTAGTTAGAGCTTCCCTCAAGTGCATACTCCAAACTCAAGCCATTGAAAGACATGTCGGTCTTGAATCAACTGTCGCACCAAGAAAATCTTGCAAATTCGAATGTTATCCAACCCAAAACTCAACTCCTGCACTTTCCTCTTACCCTGGGAGGTTTGTACCCCACCTGAGAGCAACCTAAGGGAAGTTCGCACCTTGCCTGTGTGTAGCCTATGAAATTTCCTGGGAAGTTCGCACCCTACTCCACTGTAGCCTGTGAGAATGCTTAAGAAGTTCGCACCCTGCTCCACTGTTAGGGTGAGGGAAGTTCACACACTACTAGTTTATTTGCCTACGAGAATGCCAATGAAGTTCGCACTCTTCCTTTTTCTAGGGTGTGAGAATTAATAGAGTTCACACCCAGCTAGGGGCGGGACCCACGAGAATGAAATTATGTTCGCACCTCACTTTCGTGACTCCATGGCCTCCGTGGCTCTGATACCATGTAGAAAATTTGATACAAATTAATGTATTCCTGCGATTCTCCTAATCTAACAATTTCTACCACTTGTTAAATACAGAATCGCTTCTACTATTATTATTGCGGAAGCAATTAAACCATGATCACAACCATAATGCACAAAGTGAAATATCAATAACACACAACACAAAAGTTTTACCAAGAAAGCATAAATCTAAAAACCCCAACTATCATATATTATGTATATCATGAATCATGAAACAATCACATACAAAACTCTAATCCAAGAGCTCTCAGTACAATACAATCGTCTCACACTGTCATACACAAATTAGAAAATACATGTGCCAATTCCTGTGTCCAGATAGCCTGCCTCCTCTGCACAAACTCTGCAATCTAAATTCTCTCGAACATATGAATTTCCTCGTTTGCACATGCTCATAAGCATATTCACTGCATGTGTGAACAAATCACAACTGATAGCCAAACTGTCCCTTTCACCTATTATCTCAACTGGATCTCCATTGGAACTGACATGCATGTAGTTAACCGTGGCGAATCTTCAGTTGCATGTGAGTTCACTAATTAACTGAACTCTCACTAGTGCATGTTTAGTTACAACTATTACAACTGATCTTAACTCACTTAACTACACTTATAATTCTGTTAGAATTCCAAATCACTCAGTTATGAATGAGATAATAGATTAATATTTATTATCTAATTTAATTAAGGGAAAAATAAATTTGACACATGTTTCTTGTTGACTTTTCAACAAATGGGTTAAATTTATTATAATTTCTATTGACAGGTCTACGAACATTTCCATATCTACTATTTTCACCATTCTTGTAGCTTGCATAGTTATTCCTTTCATTGATTCTACAATTGATTGCCTTGTGTCCAAAATTTCCACAAGTATAACAATGTCCAAGAAAGAAATTTTGATACCTGGGCATAAGTGATCTTCTTTGTGCTGTGGTCCATCTGGGTTCACGATCTATTCTTCTATAGTTTCCTTCATAATGATTGCTTTCATACCTGATGGGAGAGGATCTTCTTGATGTCCCATTCCTTCTAAATTCTAGTTTTCTATCTTGTTGTTCAACTTGTTCTGGAGTGTTGGTTTCATCATTTTCAACTTCCTTCTCTTG
>ML779011.1:2176805-2193110 GCA_009831015.1 Picea engelmannii | reverse complement strand
CTGTTGAGTTATCTTTTACTCCTTTCCTTTTCCTTTCTTAAGTCAACTTAAAAATATAACTTTTAACTTCTTTACTTTTCCGCCCCCTTCAGTGTGAGACTATGACCTAGTGGGGTTGCCCAGGCCACTGAGCCTCCTCATTACCTCTCTAAGAGGTGGGGGACATTACAATGGTTGAGTAACTTTCCTTCCTACATAGAAAAAAGAGACTTTTTAGGATTTAGTGACAAACCATATTTTTTTCATTTAATAAAATTTTTCTTAAGATGTTTTAAATGGTCTTCATATGATTTAGAATTTGTAGTAAGATCATTTAAATAAATCACAACAAATTTGTCCCTTTCTCCCACAAATGTTATGTCCATTGCTCGCTGAAATTTCGCTCATGCATTCATTAGCCCAAAGGGAATTTTTTCATACATGAATGTACCCCATGTTGTAGTAAAAGTAGTCAACTCTTATCCTTTTAATGCACAAAAAATATGGTTATAATATGAAAACTCATCAATCATTGAAATTCGATTAGAACCAAATACTTTTTACAAAACATGGTCCATTTTAGGCAAAGGCTAATTATCTTTTAATTAAGACTTATTGAGGTTTCTAAAATAAACAGAGAGTCTAATTTCACCATTATTTTTCCTAATAGGTACTAAATTTGCAACACAGATTCCAAATTTGCATCCAATATCTTTTTAAGCTCCTTTTCAATGACTAGGAAGATGATAGGATTTACCTGTCTTAATTTCTATCTAAATGGTTTAGATTCTACCTTCAATGGAATTCTGTGTTGAATAATGTCAGTGTCATAGGTCTTCATATCCTCATAATACCAAGAAAACACTTCAACAATTCCTTTGAATAAATCAATATAATTGAACTTCTGATCAGTAGGAAGAAATTTGGAAATTTTGATATATCTTTATTCTTGGTTAGTCCCAATATTATGATCTTATACTTCTTCATTTTGAGGATGAAGAGTTATTTACAACAATATCATCTTTGTCAAACAACTTCTCCAGAGGCACCAATCCCTTTGGAATCAGAATATTTCTTAGAACCATCATTTTATGATTAGTAATCATATATTGTAATTTAGGGTCTGAATGACTATTGTTTTTAATTTATTCATTGTTTTGGTCATCTTCCTGATCAATATGAGTTGCTGAAAATTCATAAATCATTTCCAAAAACTTTTTATCTGTTGGTCATCTTCAAACAATTGCCAATGTTTGACATTGTCAGGTATTGAAGGTCTGTATTTCATTTCAATTTCATATTTAAGATTCAGTACTTCAGGAGGTTTGAAATTACTTGCTGCTACAACTAAAGAATCATCTTGTTTTTTTTTTTGTGGGGGGGGGGGAATTGCATGAATATTAAAAGTCAAGAAAATATTCTCAATTAAGTCCCAAGCATAATTTCTATAGGATATCATCCTAGGATGTTTATCTTGGTAAAATTTATTTATTTGTTTAACAATTAGTTTTGAATTCCCATAGATAATAAGATTTACAATTTTCATTTTCTTGGCAACTTCTAAACCTATCACTAAAGATTCATATTCACAAACATTATTGGTTGAATCAGTTTCAAACTATAATCTAAAAGAAAAAGGAAATAGTTTTCCAGAAGGTGAAATTAGTAGAATAGCTACTCCATCACCTTCCCAAGAGGACGCTCCATCGAAATACATTTTCCATATTCCCTCTTCAGGATTAATTTCATTCAAAGAACTATTTACAATTTCTATATAGTTTTTTAGTTCATCATTTATAGATAAAGTGAAACAACCCAAATCTTGATCTTTCGAGTAGGCATGATAATTATTAGGGTGTTTAGGATCACTGACAGTGTAATAAAGTTTGGGTTCCCTATAAAGTCTCCTGGTATCTCCACCAAATACTGGGATGGTGGAATAAGTCATGTACATTTGCAATGAGCCACCTAGTTTACTTTCCCAAGATCTAGATAAAAGCATCCCATAGTTGACAGACACATCTTCCACAACTATATCCATCAAAACACTTTTTACAGGTATTTGGGATAAGTGAACTACCAGATCTTTAATCATCCCTAAACCTCTAACGTTTCTTGCATCAAAGGAATACAAGTCATGATATGGTATTGTGATTTGTAATCCTAACTTCTCCATAACTATTATGGCATTAGATTGTGATAAGCTCCTAAATCTAGCATGCAATTGTGTAAAATATGTTGATGGACTGTTAAAGAGATATAAAATGGGGCTATCCTCTTTCCTTAATGTGAGGACTGAACATTACAATAGGGCTTTCATCTTGCAAGATTAATGTATCTGGTTGGGTTGCTACAACAAAATAGTCAATCATTTTCATCACTTGTTTTCTGTAAACTGGATTGTTTTCAATTTCTAACAAAGGGATAGGGATTATTATCTTATTAAGTTCATGTTCCATATTAAAAGAACTGTTTATTTTTTTTTATGTTTCTTTTGGTTATGTATCTGTTTTCTTTATAACCCATGGATCATATTTTTTTTGGGGGGGGGCTATGAATTCTTTCCCTTTGTCTTTATTTTATATTTTTTCTAGTTGACCTTGATTATTTGTTTTGGTTGTATTTACATTGGTTCTTGGTATAAGGTCATATTTTCTATGTAATTTGGCTTGTAATGAATCTAAGAAGGATCTATATTGAGGTGATGATGAATCGCAGTGATTATTATTATCGTCTTCATTGAAATATGAATTAAATCTTCGGGATTTTTCATAGTCATCCTGAACCACATATATTTAAGAAGGATCATATTCCATCATATTAATTTCCTCATCTATATCTTCAATTTGATCTTCTTCAAAGATATCAATCAAATTTTCATTTTTTATAGGACCTTGAATATGTTGATCTTCATTTCTCCTTTCTCTCTGCAAAACCTGGGGAGAATTAAAAGGCCTTCTAAACTAATTTCGGTTTATCATGATGTTCGTTCTTCTCTCTGTTTCCACCCTATCCATTTTATTTGATAAATTTTTGATAATTCTTGACATCTCTTCAATTTTATCCTCATAAATTTTGTTAGTACGAGATGTACCAAATTGTTCCTTTTGTTTTCTTCTTTCTCTTTCTCTTTCTCTCTCTCCTGATTCATTTCTAACTCTAGCTTTTCCTGATGCAATCATGTTGATTCAATTTCTATTTTGTAACATCTAGTTCCACTGATCACATTTTATATTGACTTATTCTTTGAGGACACTTGCGAGCAAGTGATCCTATTATGATACATTGTGATTATGCTTTGATTATGAGTTATATTATGATGACATTGTGATTTATATGTTCATTTCTAGATGAATATCTATTGAAAAGTATTATTGATGAGTGTTACACATCGAAATTACTCACTTCGATAGTGTTGCAAATGTCGTCATTACAAGTGTCGCATTTTGCTCACAAGTGTCACAAGTGTCAAGGAAAGCATACTCCCATGATGCCTATGTCGTGCCTATAATGACATGAGAAGGACACTTGACACACATCAAACACTTGATTTGGAAGAGGAGGAATGGTTAACTGGGCTTATGAACCTCTTGCCATCTGAAAGAACCCAAAAAACTGAGTTTTTGGAGGAGAGCACTCCCCTATACCTCTCTCAGGAGTGTTGGCGCTCCCCTATAGTCTATCTGGGAGAATTGTAACACTGTATCAGCCCTTTTGAAGGAACGCTCCTACTCTCAGGAGTGTTGGCGCCCCCCTAAATCCTACTTGGGAGCACTATAATGCTCTGATGGCCCTTTTGAGGGAGCGTTGCCTATTCTGGGCAGTAGTTAGTTTGTTGAGATGAATGAGGGGAGAATCTATTCAATCTTGGAAGGCAATTGGATTCGAATCCCTAGTCCAGCCATGATCTTAGGGAATATCCCTAACTTAAGGAGGAAAATCCTCAACTCACCCCAATGATATCTCAAGTGGTTGAGCCTCTCCAAGGCTATATAAGCAAGCTTTCTCATGGTGAAAGGGGGACCTGGATGGAGAATCATACCAAACTTATGATCTCATAAGTGATATTTGGAGAAGGGATGAGAAGCATGAAACTTATGATCTCATAGGAACACATAGTGAAGTGGAGGCTAATCAGCGAAGCTATCATCATTCCAATCGTGGAGATTTTGGGCAAGGGTTAGGTAAGGAGAACTTGACGAAACTGCTACATTCCATCTATGGCTGTACGCAACATTTTGTCCTCATTAATGTAATATGATTGGCATGTTTCTTTCTAATTTTTATTTGACATTACATGAATTTGTCTCTAAGTATATAGGTCTGCTTCGAACTAATATCGATAGAATAGGAAGTGGTTGTACTTTATTTGTCTATAGGGCTTATCGAGGAGCTCAATATTGGAGTTCAACTCGGAGTGTGCAGGGAAAAACACCGGTAAAAGGTACATCTTTCCTCCTTCCTCTTCATGCATTAGTTTGTGTAGACCTAAAAGGAAGTCAGTGACCATGATAAACACTTTCTATCTTAGAGCTAAGAGTCTAGCTCTTTGAGGAGATCTACCTGTCCACAGGAAGATTTTCCTTCAATAGAAATTGGCGACTGCACTAGGGAATCGAATAGACACTTTTGGTTTTGATTTTTCCTCATAGGCCTTGTATTACCCTTTGTTTTTTTCAGACCTTGTTCACCACATATGTTTGATTTCATATGCTAATTGACTCTTTACCCCATCACATTCAGCTTGACTGTCAAAATTTGACTGAAAATTTGGGTTTTTGGACATTTTTATGAGTTTTTTAAGCCTGGCGCCCCTGTGCCCATGTTAGTAGAGTGCCAACACTCCTTGGAAGCCTCAGAGTGAGCTTTATAATGATCTGGTGGCCCTTACACCAGAGCACCAACTTTTTTTTTTGCAAAATTACCTTCCAAACTTGTGTTTTTTGCAACTCAGTCTCTGTTTTTTTCCCTTGTCCAGCTTCTTGATGCCTCATGACATCTTCCTAATGACATTTGGCCCTCTACTTTTTGATAAGTAGGTTCTTTTTTTGTTCATATTTGGTGACCTTCTCTCTTATTTTGAGTCTTTTCTCCTGTTGAGAACTTGGAATCGATCCACTGCCTTTTTCTCTCTTGTTTGACTGAGCAGAAACTTTGGTGAAGGACATCAGAAGTCTATGAATCTTCTCATTTGGTTCTTTTTTGTGGTCATTGTTCTTAAACGTCTCTCTTTTGTGTGAATTGTTTGATTTTGATTTGTTATCTTTTGTTTTCTATTTTCTTCTTGTTTCAATCACAACAAGAGGGTGTGTGTTGTGTGTGCGAAATCTGATCATACTTGTCTGAATCTCATTGATCTGAAAGGGTAGTTGGCAGGAGAAGTTTTTTCATTGAATTAATCATCTTTCACATACAAACGACAAAAGACACATATTTGTGATTGGTTTTCATATTAGAGGGCATTTTTTTGAAAATATTTTAGCATTGCATTAGATTCGATTGAGAACCAATTGATAGAGGGAATTTCATATTAGTGTTTGAAAGTGAAAACGACTCTTTCTCTTTCCCTTAAATAGACGTTCATCGAAAAGAAATGATTGCTTATCATCTTTCATGCATCTTTTTGGGAATTGAGTCCTCATTCCATTAGTTTCACTTTCGTACACCCTTTGAGTAAAGAATAGCTGTAAAACGAACGCTAATTAAAAATTATCTAGAACATTTTTGTTTTTAATATCTTCCACCAATAGTAGACTAGGGTTAGCACTTTGGATTAGGCTGTGAGTACAAGTCTCCAAATTTTTCAAAATAAACATTAGCATCCTGAGCTAGGGAGAGTCAAATCCAATTGTCGTATTGTTTTTCTGGGATCCCCCTCTCACACAGGGGTTATGCACGAGGTTGCATTCGGGCGAATTACAGAGATTATCCCTCTGTGGTTCAACTATTTGTAGTGGTCGGATCGTATATCGGGGGTCGCTTGGAGGTATACCCACGATTATGTGTGGGAGCCTCTTGGGTTGATTTCGGACTTGTTATCCTACCCATATGTTTCGGATTAGACTGTCGACTGTACCCACCCAGGGACTCACTGTGAATTGGTGTCTTTAGTTGCCATAATATTTAGGTACTTACACAAGGTGACGATGAAGGGAAGTCTCACTGTACCTGGGACAGACATTGGTCAAACTTACTCGGGCTCCTTGGAGGGTAAATCCATAATTACTGCGTGGAAGCTTGCACCAAGGTGAAAGTCCATTAAGCAAGTCGCCATTGTAATTGTTCCACCATTTCCTAGCCCCTTCTTGACTTGATCACGCGACGTTGGATTTCATCACCAACTAGTAAGATCATCGAGAGAAGTTTTGTTTGCTTGGTTGATTCCTAGATTTTATTAGCATATGTTGTTTCTTTTTGTTAGTTGGCCCTATATTTTCAGTGTGTTATGTTATTCTCCACAATTGAGCCCGTAGACAATAAAGGTCTTCATCGATCACGTAGGATGCAAGGGTTTCCTCCAAAAGGCTATCAACCCTTACCTCCTAACCCGCCAGAAGACAACTACTGTAAAGAGGTAGAAAATCAATCTAACCCTGGAAGTGTTATTTCTCCTATGTTAGATAACTTAGAAGGCACTTTGGTCACGGTTGAAAATCCCACTACACTTGTGTTGGTAACTCCTCTCGAACCACTTTTGGTTCATTTAGATTCCCTTGGGAACATCATAGATGAAGATATCCCACGATTACCAGAGAGGATCTTTACCGAAACATATATGGTATCCACATAACCAATCTTTGGTGATGAGTATAGGACTCCTTTTCGTCCTAGCACTGCAGTAGAAGCCAATCCCACACCTGCTTGTTCTGTATGGAGGACTTCATCGGGACGCGATCTCTATGAACATTTCGAATCCTTTCGACAACCCTTTCAACCTCATGACCCTCCTAGTGAAACAGAACCGTTTGATCAAACCATGAATCACCCAGTTGATCAGGTTATTCACCCTACTTCTACACTAGCACAAGTCCATCCTAATGTTGGACTCATCACCTCTACTCATCCCCAAAGAACTTCAATATATACCCCCATTTCTACAAGCTTTTACTCTACATCTCCACATGTTCCACATGATCTTGCTGGGACATCTTCTCACCCGAGAACATAGACCCCTGTTGGCCAAACACAACTGGCTGGAGGGAAACTACCATCCAACTCACCTTTCCCTCTTGGGGGACTACCTTTCCATGGTGGGCTTACCCCTCCTGAGAGACATCCCCCTTTTCATGCTTCTCCTGGAGGGAAACCTCCGTTTTCCAGTCATACCCCGATCATAAATCCACCACTGGCAGGGGGGAAACCCTCGTTTGCTAGAAACCCTTCACAATCCTGGGGAGTATCTTCAGGAGGCAATTTTACTCAACCCCATGTTGGGGGACACTTGTATAATAACCCACTAGGAGGAGTATCCAATCCTGTTCCTTCTGGAAAATATTACACACAACCTTATCCGGGCGGCATCCCAAACACCACCTGGAGTTCTCTGGGACCACAGTCTTATCCTCCTCATGGGTCTAATGTATATCCACCTCTGGGATCTACTCCTTACCATTCTCAAGGGAAACATGTTTATCCTCCTCATGGGAAAATAAATCACCTAGCCTATAATGCTCAGAACCCACCGGGTTATGCCAATGTTTCTCATCCACCATCTAATCCTTTTTATCCTGGCCAACAAAAACCGTATGTAGGAGGACCTACTGGTTACAACTATCCACCTAACCCAGTCTATGGTCCTACTGGTGTTCCTATGCTGAACTAGTATCATTTGCAAATTAACCGACAACTACCTTTCCTTGCGACTCTAGATCTCCCAGACTTTTCTTGGTTAACTAATGATCCTATTTCTCATTCACCGGTTTGGCCAGTCATTCCAGCTAAACTTCCTTTTGATATTCCAAAATTTGATAGAAACCCTGGAGAATATCCGAACAACCATGTGATGACTTTCCATTTGTGGTGTTCATCAAACTCCCTCGTGGATGATTCTATACATTTGTGTCTTTTCCAACGAACACTTACTGGTTCGGCAAAAAAATGGTATATCGAGCTACCATGCGCTTCTTTTCATGATTTCAATTCCCTTGCCATGTCTTTCCTCACACACTTTCAACTGCCTATTTGCTACGAGACGGGTACTGAACTCTTGAAATCTCTTCGTCAAACTAACTTCGTGCATATCTCTAACCATATTCATGAGTGGAGGTGACAACGAAGGATGATCAAGGTAGTCATTCCTGACATACTATTGGCGGAATGGTTTACTAAATCACTGTTACCCCCGATCGCACACGATGTCTCTATGGGTGGTGCGGTCACAGAGGAACAAGCCATTGCTCGGGATCAGTACTTAGATTTGGTTTATTCCCAATCTGGTACTTTGTATGATTTTCTTCCGAATGCTGCTCGAGCTAATACCGATCCTTCTAAGCCATCATCCTCATCTCATGCGGATGGTGTTATCGGTTCCTTCAAAACTCCTTTTTCCAGGTCGACTACACCCTCCTCTACCTCCCCCCAAACTCAGATCTCCGAGGTGAATGCAGTTCAATCTTCCCTTCACAACAATCCAAAGGTAAGAAGAAGACAAAGAATAAATCAAAAAATAGTAATGAACAACCCAAAAATCAAACACCTGCTACTGAAAAGCAACCACAATGGAAACTGAAATTCCTATGTATCATTTGTGGTGACGATCACTACACTCGAGATTTTCGACTTCACAATGAAGTGGCCAAAAGTTTCCAAGGAAAGTCACAACCCATTGTGCTTACTCAGCCTTTTCCACAACAACAATCCATGGTTGCTCAAACCCCCTCTCTTGAGGGCAGTTCTAGCGATCCTAATGATGAGGCCTCGTCGAGTGCACATATTTATATTCTCAATGGGATCAATTTGACCACTCTCTCTAAGACATATGACACACCAGGTAACCCTGACAAAGGAAAAGACAATAACGGTACCGGTACTTTACCGGATCCATAATCATCCTCCGTTAGTCTTCCATCAATTAATCCTCCATCTGGACCACTTCAGATTGAGAAACCCACGTTCGACTCTATCTTACGCCCTCCTAAGAGCACTATCTTCAAAGCTACCTTTAATCCTTGTTCACGTGCCGCCCAGAACTACAAAATTTTTGAAGATTTGGCTCAAGCACAGTGTGTTATGTCTACGTTAGAAGTTCTACAACACTGCCCCAGTCAATGTAGAATGCTCTTGACCGCTCTTGGTGATGTTGATCCTGAGTCATCCAATCAGATCATGTTTAACCTGGACAATTATGCGTCTCGACTCTCCCACCAACTTGCTTTCAAAGTTGATGTTGTTGTTCACAATCAACAAATCCACCGAACTATTCTGGATGAGGGAGCCTCGACTTGTGTCATGTCTTTGGCATGTTGGAAAGTTTTTAAATCACCAGCACTCAACAAATCCCCAATGATGTTACGTGCCTTCGATGGGCGAGGTTTTCATACCCATGGGTTTTTACAGTCCCTGCCCATCCAATTGGGTGGAAAAACTGTTACTGTTGATGTCGAGGTGGTCGATGGTCCCCTTGATTACAACTTATTACTTGGAAGAAGTTGGTTTTATGCTATGACTGTCGTTGCCTCGTCAGTCTTTCGATGTGTGCAATTTTGTCATTAAGGAAAAATTGTCACTATTGATCAGTTGGATTTCTACACGACCGATGCTCGCATTCCTGCTACCAACAATATTCCTTTCTTGGGAGACCACAAGATCACGTATGAAAGCATTGGTATTGGCTTACTGAAAGATTCTAGCCTCATGGGTACCTTCCCTACACCACTTCCTCCGAATACACATCATATTGACACCGTTGATATGATTTCAACCACTTCTTATCAATCTTTGGAATCATCTGACCCTCGGATTGTACCTTGTCGGTTGGAATTCAATGCACTAAGTGACACTGTTCCACTTAGTCTAGTCGAAACATCATACGTTTCTATCCCATCCACTTCTCCCTCATCGAATGACCAACATATATTGGTGCTTGACATTTCCTTGATGCAATCACGGTTGAGTTCCTTGCCGTCTGTGATCGACTACATTTCCCCAACTTTTCCTTCGGATGAATATATTCCGGAAACACTTCGCATTGACAAGTTACCTTGGGATAATAACCATCACCGATCCTCTTTTATTACCCTCATGAAGAAATTTGGGTAGATATACAGTCTATCTCCCCTCCTGATGTTGATTTTCTATCGTCTCCCATGCTTTCAACTTCCGACTATTTGGATCCGGTAGTGGACATGGTGATTTCTTCGGTAGGATTATTGGAGCCTGATCTCCTTACTCCTATCGTGACCCTCGACATGTGTTCCTTCTTGAGTGATTATCTTCCATCCAGTGAATATCTCCTAGAGGCCATGACCGATTTTTGTCCCTTGACATGGTATCCTTCCAGAACGTTCTTCTCTTGGAAGCCATGATCAGGAAGCAGTTACGAGAATAGTTTCTCTTCTCTATGGAAAGATCATTAAAAAATGAAACAAAGGCCATGAGCATAGTTTATTTCCTATGTCAAGCTCGTTAAAAAATGAAACAGTCACCTCTCTTGAACCTTCTTTTCATCCACCCTTCTCCTTTTTCTCATCTACTACAAAAATTACTGACAACCTCAAAGTCAGTGAATGAATTGAAGCTTGGGGGGCATGTCTCCAGCCTTTGCTAATCATTCTGGATTTAAGCCACTAGCTTTCATGCTGGGGGCATACCAAGCTTAGTCTTTGTTCTTTCTCATTCTCGTAAATACATGAGAATGCATCCGGGTAGACTTTTATCTCTTTTTCCAACCTGTATGGATACATGAAAAAGGAACCCCCTGGAGTCTCCTTTAATCTCTTTTCAGACTCTCTAAACATGAAAATATTGTCGAGTGATCTTGCTTCCTTTCCCACTCATTAAAAGGTTTGAAAGGGCATCTTTTGAGTGATAATTTATCTCTTTTTCGGCCTCACGAGACTAACATTATGAAAAAGGACAACATTGGAGTCATCTTTAATTTCTTTTCAGACTCTCTAAACATGAAAAGATTACAGAACAAACTTGTTCTCTTCACGCTCATTAAAGTATTTGAAGAAAACGTTTGTTGACTGATAGTTTATCTCTTTTTCGGTCTCATCAGACTACTTTATGAAAAAGGAACTGAGAGAGTTCTCTTTTAAATGTTTTCCTGACTCTATAATCATGAAAAACCTTTGAGTTTTTTGTCTTTGGACTCGTTAAACAAACATCGACAGGCCCATATGGGACCGAACTCTTACTTCTTCTAGTTAGTTAAAAAGGAAGAGGGACTTACCAAAGGTGAGTCATATCGAGCATGTGTTACCCTCCTCGAGCTCGTTAAATAAAGAAGAGGTACTCGTCTATCTGGATAGGGGAAAAAATTGAAAGAAGCAAGCCAAGAATTTTTTTTGAGAACATTACCAAGTAACTCTTAGAGCCGCCCTTGAACATGGCACTTTGTATTTTGCATGCATTATAATATGTTAAACCTTTGCACTGAGCCAATACTTTGAGTTTCTTTCACTCCTGTAGGTCACTTGACGTAAGTCACAGTGTCCACTGCATCATCAAGTTTTGGTCCATGTCATGTTTTTGTTGTTGTGCCTCAGTGTTCAAGGGAAGTATCCGCCTCGAGAGTCAGCCATGACAAATATCTTGTTTCAATACCCGTGTCAGTCCATGTTCATTTGATCTACCAATTACATCTCTATTTCTATTTCGTGTCGTTGATGGGGGATACATCAAGGCCCTCCTTCGACGAGTCTATTCCTGTCAACTTCAACACATTATCCAGGAACTAGACTTAGAAACCAATTAGTACTTTGGGACCTGCATGCCTCAATGGCAGGCATCCTCACGTCCAACAGTGGGTTTACATCATTGACCTATGATTGGATGATTCCACGGATGTTTGACTTCAGCTCATCCATTCACATTCGTTGGAATGTACTAGGGTACCATGGGAATCATTGACATTAATGGTGATTTCCCTCGCTCCTGTTAACGGTTTACATCATTGACCGGTAATCAAGTGGTTTCTGCCATGTTCGACATCGGGACATCTATTCACATGGTTAGATTCGTACTACATCAAGATCGGTATGAAGACCCTAGGTTGAGTGATCACTCTGATATGTACTTTGCCCAGGTTGCGATGGAATTTCTTTTGAACAATGACACATATACTGTTACATAGATCCACTTTGTATTGGTCATGGCTATGTCTTGTCATCTCATAGATCCACTGTGTATTCTTCATGGCTACGATCATTTCAAGTCATGGGAGTGTAGATCCATGGTGTAGTTTCAGTGGCTATACCCTTTTATCAATACAATTATGGATCCGCAGTGTATTTTATGGCGGCCATATCTTGCAAGTCTATGCATGCCTTAGGTTTGAAACATGTCATAATATTTGTTGGATTTTTGTGTGCAGATTTTGTCAGGTTCTCTACATCTATACCCTTGCTTGAAAGTCTACAAAGCATTTCATTTATCAGTTCCTATCTTCTAACTTCATACTTTGGGGGGAAATCTATTACACATCGAAATTACTCACTTCGGTAGTGTCACAAATGTCTTCATTACAAGTGTCACATTTTGCTCACAAGTGTCACAAGTGTCCAGGAAAGCATACTCCCATGATGCTTATGTCGTGCCTATAATGACATGAGAAGGACACTTGACACACATCAAACACTTGATTTGGAAGAGGAGGAATGGTTAACTGGGCTTATGAACCTCTTGCCATCTAAAAGAACCCAAAAAACTGAGTTTTTGGAGGAGAGCACTCCTCTATACCTCTCTCAGGAGTGCTGACACTCCCCTATAGTCTATCTGGGAGCATTGTAACACTGTATCAACCCTTTTTAAGGAACGCTCCTACTGTCAGGAGTGTTGGCGCCCCCCTAAAGCCTATTTGGGAGCGCTATAACACTCTAATAGCCCTTTTGAGGGAGCACTGCCTATTCTGGGCAGCAGTTGGTTTGTTGAGATGAATGAGGGGAGGATCTATTCAATCTTGGAAGGCAGTTGGATTCAAATCCCTAGTCCAACCATGATCTTAGGGAATATCCCTAACTTAAGGAGGAAAATCCTCAACTCACCCCAATGATATCTCAAGTGGTTAAGCCTCTCCAAGGCTATATAAGCAAGCTTTCTCATGGTGAAAGAGGGACCTGGATGGAGAATAATACCAAACTTATGATCTCATAAGTGATATTTGGAGAAGGGATGAGAAGCATGAAACCTATGATCTCATAGGAACACACAGTGAAGTGGAGGCTAATCAACGAAGTTATCATCATTCTGATCGTGGAGCTTTTGAGCAAGGGTTAGGCAAGGAGAACTTGATGAAACTGCTACATTCCATCTATGGTTGTAAGTAACATTTTGTCCTCATTAATGTAATATGCTTGTCATGTTTCTTTCTAATTTGTGTTTGACATTACATGAATTTGTCTCTAAGTATATAGGTCTGCTTCGAACTAATCTCGATAAAATAGGAAGTGGTTGTACTTTGTTTGTCTACAGGGCTTATAAAGGAGCTCAAGATTGGAGTTCAACTCGGAGTGTGCAGGGACAAACACCGGTAAAAGGTACGTCTTTCATCCTTCCTCTTCATGCATTAGTTTGTGTAGACCTAAAAGGAAGTCAGTGACCATGATAAGCACTTTTTTTCTTAGAGTTAAGAGTCTAGCTCTTTGAGGAGATCTACCCGTCCGCAGGAATATTTTCCTTTAACAATGAGTTCTCCTAAGTGTGCAGGATACATGATAAGTTGAGGATGTTGATGGCATCAACGAAATTCCTTGGACTCTGGATTGAGTCAAGGAGTGGACTTGCATTTGGTTTGAGTTTTTGAGTATTGAGGTACATGTATGAGTTATGATGATTTCAGTATGGATGTTATCTTTATGGATTATTGACAATGTTATTGTCAGTGGATGCAGGCTTGGCGAAGTTTGCTAATCCGACTCACATATGGAGTAAAGGGGTCATACATAGAATCCAGAGAGATGAGGGAGAGGTGTGGTAGCATCCATGTCACAACCTACTAGCACTCCTTGTGTGACTTGAACACATGTTTAATGATTACTTCATTCCGAGAGGTCCATGATGCCATGAGGGAAATATGAGACAGACACTCACGATGAATTCTAAGGGGCACACAATAAGGAATAATCATTATTCCTTATACAACCCTTAGTCTCTCACAAGGTTTTCCAAATGGAGTGTTGACTCCAAGTGTCAGACAAACTTCCAAACTAGTCAAAGGCGAGTGGTACCCTTGGAGCATGGAAGTGCATCTTGAAGAGAACATCACACAAAGAAAATGTGAGTCAATAAAAATCTAGAAGGTCTAGCTAATAAAAATAAAATACTTATACTTTGATAGAAAAGACCATGCAAATGATTATTAAATTATAAACAAGAAAATAGCAAAGAGTCTAAGTCTAAAAATGTTTGATTAAGTAAAACACCAAAAGGGAATAAAGGGATTTAGACTAGTAAGGTAAGTATATGAAGTAATAATAATAAAGTGGGTAGATGCACATGTGTGCATGAAAATAATAAATGGATTTTTAAATAAAATAAAATAAAAAACATGAGAGAATAGGTGTTCCACATAGAGTAGCATCTTGAGTCAATCTACCACTAATCCTAACTAAAATAAGACTCCTAATACAACTCAAACTAGACTCTAGTTAGGGGACATAGAATAAATGAAGGATTGGGGAACTAAGTGAAAACTAAGAGAAAAAATAGGAAGACATTGGGGAATGTGAGGGAAATTGCCTAATTAATCAAATTATAAAGAGAATTTGCATGTGCAACTTTGGGAAAGTCTGGCAAGTGGTGTGGGTGAATAATCTTTAATAAGATTATTAAAAATTGGTTTATTGTACATGAGCCGACATGTGTCATTGATAATTTTTCTATAAAAGAAGTGGAGATGAAGGGAGATGTCATCTCACTTCGAAAAGCACTGTTATGTTGTCAAAAAAATTCTGAACTAGTTTACTTGTTGAGAGTTGGGTTCCAAAATTTGGTAAGAGGGGAAGCTCTTCCTTGCGAGGTAAGTTTTGGTGCTATTGAATTCTGGTTTACTTTTTGTGACCCCTTTGTGGCTTGGCAGGCTAAGGGGAAAGAAGATTACCCCTAGCATTGGCTAGGAGGTACCGATGAAGTTTTAGGTTTAGCAAGCGAGGCGAAGGAAAGGATTATTGTGCAAGTTCCAGAATTAAAGTACTGCATCAAGTTCCTTGTTCAATTGAAGATCAACGCTTTGTATTTCAATTTCTGTAATGATATTTATTTCTTTTCACTATTGTTATTTAAATTAACTCGTGGATTTGTGTATTAGTTGCATGAACAATTATGGTTGGACTTGGACAAGGTACCTTCAAGAGAATAATTATAAAAGTTTAATGTTAAGAATGATTATCAATCTAGAATGGATACAATACTAGAACATAGATGTACACATATTATAGAGATGTCTGCATAAATTATAATGTTTATCGGGTTCTTTAAATTTTAAACCAGAGGATTTAAATATGGGAAAATATTTATTTATCAATTGTTGCAAAAACTTGTTTGGAATATGTCCTCCATAGGTCTTACGTTGTGTGACAAAAATTCCATTACTTACAGTAGTTGTATTTTCTTAATTGATAACTATCTTATTTTATCACTTATGTTGTACACAAATTGTTAGTGTAGCTCTCTTCATCACAGTCTGAACCCTTCTGGCGAATGCCTTGAATCATTAGATGATTTCATTGATTTATTTGTCGAGGAAGATATAATTTATTTTCCTAAACCTTGTTGTGGTTATTACCTTCAGAATCCCTTTGTAGTGGTTAAGATTTAGTTGAAATTTCTTGCGTATTTTTTGAGAGTATTTTGTAGGACTATGATTAAATATTGACATAAAGTATTAGTGTTTAAAATTTGGATCGAATTTTAATCTTTTAATACTACGCATACATACTTCAACCCGAGATTCTATTAAAACTTGGTAGTAATACTCTCCATTCATGAAACAAAATACCTCGGTGCATGACAATATTTAACAGGACCGACCTTGGACCTCAAATCGTTTTCATGGTAGCCGTGTACTAAATTTTCTTAAGTGAATTATAACTTACAGATGCATCCTTCCCTCAAGTTGAATCTTTTTTTAGAAATATATATATATATATATTATAATTTCTCTCATAA
>ML779011.1:2160116-2176552 GCA_009831015.1 Picea engelmannii | reverse complement strand
CCTGTATGTTAATCATTTCACCCGTGCAGTTAAATTCTTTCACAAATCTTTTTCGCTTGAGTCAGTTATTCCTTCCTCCCTTGGATTTAATCGTATATCCAATCGAGAGCAACATAGCTCGTTATGCATGGAATAATTTTTAGTTTAGGTTACATAAAGGACGCAATTGATTGATAGATGTTGGATGATGGCGTTCTTGCGCCATAGGGAAAAATACAACTTAATAATTACAAGTAACGGTTACCTGGTAGCTTAATGTGGCCTTTTAGCAATACCAAACTTAGATCTTAATTTAGTTGTCGGGTTGATCGAGTAGTCACCTCAGAGTGACATGTGAGCATGTTTATAGTGGGAATGGGTAACAACTATTATAAAATTCACTTCTTCAGATGACAATTGTTTTCTAATCGTCTATATGTTGGGTAACTGAACTCTTCTTTTACTCGACTCAATTTACTAATTTTTCAAGCATTACACCTACCCCACACAATATTTGAAATGTTTGATAAACGTTATGAATGGTAACCCTGATATTTGAGCGAACAAGTCATTGAAGATGACCACCAGATGGAGTTTCACGCTGACTCAATTGTAAACCTGTAGCCCACTTAGCGCTCCTTTTGATGGTTCTAATTTTTGTCCTCAACGAGCCTTGGGTAAGTCAATTGGGTTATAGTAAGGCTGAGATCCTGGAGAGATTATTCACTATAATGATTTAGCATTTTCTTTAGAGTAACTTAAAGGTCATCCTGATTCCTTTAGTTAACTAAGATAATAACTTAAACTCTCATTAAATAAATAATTCTTGTGTTGGGTAGTATTTAATAAAATAAAAACTTCCACAATTCTTGCATCAAATGATATTGTCGTTAATGAAGCCTTTAAATTTTCTTAGATTATTGGGTTACATCCTTATGTGGTTTGGTATCTAGTTATAGTAAATCAATTTAGAATAAATTGTGATTCATAATGTTTTTATAATTTCTAAGAATATTATCTAGTGAGATTGAAGTTTTAACTTAAATTGATGAACAAGCATTTTTTTTCAAATCTATTAAGGAATGGTCAAGTCCTTTGCTAGATGATAAAAGATAATCTTACACTAAAGGAGATAGTTCAAAATCACACCTTAAACGAATTATTACCATTGGTACAACTTAAGCATTTTAGACGTAAGCCTACACTTTTATCAAATTTACTTTTACCCTCGTTTTCCTTCACATGACTGGCGTTAGTGTTTTCTCTATACATAATTTTTTAATGTTTGATAATTGTATCTTGATCAATAATAGATCAATGACTATTGTTATTCGTTTATATTAAACTATCCTCGTGTATGTAATTGTCTCAAGATAGTTTCGAATTTCAATATATATATACTTTATGTTTTTCAGCTTACAATTGTGATGTGAAATGAGAGATGTTTCATATGGTATCCGAGCAGGTTCAACTCTGCGAAAACGGAGCCGTTACACCTTCCATTGTTTTATATTAATGGTTAAATATGCATTACTAATACAACTTGAATTTTTCCCATCCAGGTATCATGGTTAGAGGATGTGGGAGGACTAGATGGTGGGGTGCGAGAGGAAGGGGTATGATTCCTTCGAGTGCATCCACGCCAGAGGGATCTGCTCCCCTAGGAGATGTATAGATTACTGGTCAGGAGCAGGTTGCAGTAGGAGATGTGGTAGGTATGATGAGATCCTTTCATAGGATGCTTGAGGCACTAATCAACCACCTTGACCGGGATGAGGGAAGAGACTCTATGCCCAATGAGGGTTCACAACACCCTCGATTGGTTAGTAGTAGTATACATAGAGAACTCGAGAAGGTGAAATTTCCCAAGTTTTGGGGTGCCACAGATGTCCTAGCCACCGAGGCATGGTTGGAGAACATTGCGATTTGCTTCACACTATGTGATTACACCTCCAACATGAAGGTCTACCTAGCGGTCTTTCAACTGAAAGGGAGTGCGCTTCTTTGGTGGAAGACACTCTTACCTCAATTGAACATGGTCATTGAAGACGTCTCATGGCGATTGTTTGAGGAACGATTTCAGGAGAGGTACTTGTCTAAAGAATTCATTGAGCACTAAGTTAATGAGTTCAACACCTTACGAAAAGGTAGTCATACTATACCAGAGTATGAGGCTAGGTATATGGATCTATTTAGATATGCTCCACATCTAAACACCAAGAAACTAAAAGTTAACAATTTTTTGTTTGGTCTCAGCTTCAACCTTTGTGCCAAAGTGAGGATCTTGATGCCTCCGACATTGCATGATGCAGTTTAGAAGGCCCTCACTACTGAGGAAGAGATGAATAGTGGGGGTTAGGGCAAGACTCCATCCAGGTAGACAGGAAAGGCACCACCTAGAGCATCGCTGCATCAGACACTAGTTAGACAGATTTATGGTCACCATGATACACTCAGAGGACCTGTATTCTTGACACCCCACCAAAAAAATCCTCATCATAGGACTCCTTACAGAGCACCGTGGCAGCAGAAACAACGTCGTTCGTAGAAACAACAATAGTTTAGATCTGGTCTGCAGAACAAACCTGTACAACAGACACCTAGGACAACAACTTCTACTTCTAGGACTAGGAACACCAGACCAAAGAATGGATGTTGGACATGTGGAGAGCCACATTACTAGAGAGACTGTCCTATTGAGAAGAAAATATTCGTCAAATCATTAGGACCTATGAAAGTTGGATATTTGTGCAAGTTCCACAGGATACATGCAGTGGTGAATGACTGCCAAGACGAGCATCATTCCACTATGCTTGAGACGTTAGGTATGATCATCGACCAGAATTTTACTATTTTAATAGATCCAAGAGCTACTGAAAGTTTTATATCTAGTGGTGCTCTTAAAATATTTAAGGTGAAGTCAGTCGAACAAGATGAGTTTAGATATGTGGAAATGGCATCTGGTGCCAAGAAAAAGGTTGGAGGAAAAGTTAAGGATTGTAACATTAACTTGGGTGACTTCGTGACAAGTGTAAACCTGTATGTTACAATATTGGGATATTACAATATAGTGATCATAATGGATTGGTTAGAATCACACGATGAGATACTTAACTGCAATACAAAACAATCAAGTTTAACAAATTATTTGGGATAGAGTAGGGAAATTGTAGGAAGAAACCAGGGGGTGTCATTGAGTTTTATTTATTCCTTACAATTACAAAAAAGTATGTGCAAGGGGTGTAAGTTATACGCCATCTTAGCACTTAAAAAAAAGGGGCACACAGAAGGATTAAAAAACCTTCCCGTATTATTAGAGTTTGCAGACATATTTCTGGAGGAACTACCAGGTTTACCGCCAGACAAACAATTAGAGTTTACCATATATTTGAAACCTAGAATAGAACTGATTGCAAGAACACCATACCAAATGTCGACACCTGAATTGCAAGAGTTGAAAATTCAATTGAAGGAGTTGTTAGACTTGGGACTTATACGTCCAAGTGGGTCACCTTGGGTTCTGCCAGTTATTTTTGTAAGAAATAAGGATGGATCGTGGAGGCTTTGCATTGACTACCATAAATTAAACAAAAATACGATCAAGAACCAGTATCCGTTGCCAAGAATTGATGATTTATTTGACCAAATGAAAGGAGCAACGATGTTTTCAAATATTGACTTGAGATTGGGATATTATCAGTAGTGAATTAAGGAGGAAGATATCCCTAATACCACATTTAAAAAGATATTCAGACACTATGAGTTTATTGTTTTACCATTTGGATTGACGAATGCCCTGAGTGTATTCATGAGTTTAATGAATGAGGTATTCCATGAATACTTGGGAAATTTTGTACAAGTATTTATCGACAACATATTGATTTATTCTCGGATGAAAGAAGAGAACGACAAACAATGATTAGTCTTACAGTGTATAAGAGAAAACAAGTTGTATGGGAAACTATCGAAGTGTTCTTTTTTCTAGACAAAGATTCATTATTTGCGACATATCATATCTAGAGAAGGTATCATTATGGATCCAAAGAAAGTAGAGGCTATTATGGAATGGCTAGCACTGATGAATGTACAAGAAGTAAGTATTTTTATGGGTTTAGCAGGTTATTATCGATGCTTCGTCGAAGTTTTTTCAAGGATAACAAATCCAATCACGGAATTGTAGAAGAAAAACAAGAAATTTGTATGGTTAGAGAAATGTGCGGAAGCATTTCAAAAGATTAAGGAGTTATTAACGAGAACATCGATACTGAAGGTTCCCGACATGGACAAGGAATTCTTGGTATGCACAGACGCATCTAAGGAAGGCTTAGGTGGATTTTTTATGCAAGATGGTCGAGTGATCTCTTAAACATTTCAAGCAAATTAAGAAGGCATGAAGAGAATTATGCAACGCATGATACAAGTGTATTATCTATTGTATATGACTTACGCATTTGAAGACATTATCTGATTGGACGAAAATTAGAACTAAAAACTTATCACAGTGGTTTACAACACATTTTTACTCATAGTGACTTGAACGCACAACAAAGGCATTGGTCATAACTACTTAGTGAATACGACTTTGAGATTACCTACATTAAAGGAACGTTGAATAGAGTAGAAAATGCGTTGAGTCAGAGACCACACATTTTTTCAGTAATACCTCTTAGGACAAATATTTGAGAAAATATTCTAGCTTTACAAATAGACGACGATTGATACAAGGAAGTTAAGGGTAATATTGGACAAGATACCATGATGGTAACAAGGTTTGAAGGTTATTCATTGGAAAACGACGGATTATTGAGGTATAATGGTAGAATTTGTGTACCACCTAATGACGAATTGAGAGAGTTGATTTTGAGCGAAGCTCATCGAGCAGTGTACATGGCTCATCCTGGAGTCACGGAGATGAAGGAAGACCTTAATCCTTTATTCTTATGGAAATGAATGAAAGTGGATATAGTTAATTACATGGAAATGTGTCTAGAATGTCATCAAGTGAAGGTTGAGCATAGACATCTAGCAAGATTATTGCATCCACACATGATTCCTGAATCGAAATGGGTAGTGATTTAGATGGATTTTATTATTGGATTTCCACTGACAACAAGGAGACACAATTCGATTTGTGTAGTCGTTGACACTTTGACGAAGAGTGCACTCTTTATTCCAGTGTGTACTACGTACCAGGCATCATACATATCTAGAGTATTTATTAGGGAGACTGTGAGATTGCATGGTGTACCAAGAAAGACCATATCCGATCGAGGATTGGTGTTTACTAGACAATTTTCAACTAGTTTCCAAGAGCCTTTGGGAACACAACTGAATTTTAGCACAACATATCACCTCGAAACAGATGGAAAAATTGAAAGAATGAATCAAAATTTAGAGGATATGCTTTGAATGTACTTGACGGATCAACATAAACATTGGGAAGAATTCTTTCCATTGGTAGAGTTTTCATACAACAGTTATCAAAGTACGATAAAAATGGCACCTTTTGAGTTTATTTAGGGACGATCATGTCAGACACCTTTGAGTTGGGATCAACTAGAGGATAGGGTTCTGGTGGGAGTGGAATTAATCCAATAAATGGTAGAGAATATGTGAACTATAAGGAAAAGGATTAAAGAGGCACAAGATCGACAAAAGAGTTATTTTGATGTGCATTACATTAACTGTTGTTATGAAGTTGGCGATAAGATTTTCTTGCGAGTGAAACCGCATAAGATTTTGATCAAGTTTGGAAAGGGTGCTAAACTCTCTCCTAGGTTTGTGGGACCTTTCAAAGTTGTGGAAAGGAAAGGACCCAGACTTATTGACTATCCTTTCCTGATTCTTTGAGGCATATGCATGATGTATTTCATGTATCTGTTTTGCGACATTATATTTTAGATCCATCACATGTTATTGAGTTGAGTTATTTGCAGGTGTTGGGTGAGGGTGCTCTCATGGTGGAGCCGATCTGCATACTGGACCATCACACTTGACAGTTACAACATCGAATAATTGATCAATTCAAGGTCTAATGGGACAATTATAGTCCACACTCGGCTACATGGGAGGACATATATGAGATGCATCAACAATTTACTTATTTGTTTGATAGATTGGATATTTAGATTTGTGTCAGATACATTTATTGTTTTCATTAGACTGTACAAACTTCGGGATGAAGTTTAAAACAAGAGAGGGTGTATGTAACATCCAGTTCCACTGATCACATTTTATAATGACTTATTCTTTGAGGACACTTGCGATCAAGTGATCCGGTTATGATACATTGTGATTATACTTTTATTATGAGTTATATTATGATGACATTGTGATTTATATGTTCATTTCTAGATGTATATATATTGATAGGTATTATTGATGAGTTCTCCTAACTGTGCAGGATAAATGACAGGTTGAGGATGTTGATGGCATCAATAAACTTCCTTGGACTCCAAATTGAGTCATGGAGTGGACTTGTATTTGGTTTGATTTTTTGAGTATTGAGTTACATGTATGAGTTATGATGATTTCAGTATGGATGTTATGCATATGGATTATTGACATTGTTCTTGTCAGTGGATGTAGGCTTGGTGACTCTTGCTAATTTGACTCACATATGGAGTAAAGGGGTCATACATAGAATCCAGATAGATGAGGGAGAGGTGTGGCAGCGTCCCTGTCACAACCTAATATCACTCTCACTGTTACTTGAATGCATGGTTAACGGTTACCTTGATCTGAGAGGTCCACGATGTCGTGACGGAAGACTGAGACAATCACTCATGAGGAATTCTAAGGGGCACACAATAAGGTGGAATCCTGATTCCTTAGACAACTCTTAGTCTCTCACAAGGTTGACCAAGTGGAGTGTTGACTCCATGTGTCAGACAAAATTCCAAACTGTTCAAAGGCGAGTGGAACCCTTGGGGCACAGAGGTGCCTCTTTAAAGGCACGTTGTGCAAACAAAATGTGAGTCAATAAAAATCTAGAAGGTCTAGATAATAAAAATAAAATATTTAGAATTTGATAGAAAATACCATGCAAATGATTATTAAAGAGGTTTGATTAAGTAAAACACAAAAGGGAATAAAGGGATTTAGACTAGTAAGCTAAGTAAATGAAGTAATAAGAATCAAGTGGATAGATGCACATGTGTGCACGAAAATAATAAACGGATTTTTAAACAAAAGAAAATAAAAACATGAGAGAATAGTTGGTCCACATAGAGTAGCATCATGAGTCAATCTACCACTAATCCTAACTAAAAAAGACTCCTAATCCAACTCAAACTAAAATATAGTTAGGGGACACAAAATAAATGAAGGATTGGGGAACTAAGGGACAACTAAGAGCAAAAATAGGAACACATTGGGGAATATGAGAGAAATTGCCTAATTAATCGAATTAAAAAGAGAATTTGCATGTGCAACTTTAGGAGAGTGTGACAAGTGGTGTGAGTGAAAAATATTTAATAAAATTATTAAAAATTGGTTTATTGTGCTTGAGAGGACATGCTCAATTGAGAATTTTTCTATAAAAGAAGTGGAGAGGAAGAGAGATGGGATATCACTTTGGAAAGTATTGTTATCCTGTCAAAATTTTTATGAACTAGTTTATTGTTGAGAGTTGCATTCCAAAACTTGGTAAGAGTGGAATCTCTTCCTTGCGAGGCAGGTTTTGGTGTTATTGATTTCTGGTTTACTGTGTGTGACTCATTTGCAGCTCAGGGAGATAAGGGGGAAGACGAGTACCCCTAGGGTTGGCTGGGAGGTACCGGTGAAGTTTTGGGTTTAGCAAGAGAGGCGAAGGAAAGGATTATTGCACAAGTTTTGGAATTAAAGTCCTGCATCAAGTTCCTTTTTCAATTGAAGATAAACTCTTTTTATTTCAATTACTGTTATGATATTTATTTGTTTTCATTATTTTTATTGAAATTAACTCGTGGATTTGTGTATTAGTTGCATGAACAATTATGGTTGGAATTAGAAAAGGTACCTTCAAGAGAATAATTATAAAAGTTTACTGTTAAGAATGATTATCAATCTAGAATGGATACAATACTAGAACATGTATGTACACATATTATAGAGATGTCTGAATAAATTGTAATTTTTACCATGTTCTTTACATTTTAAACCAGAAGATTTAAATATAGATGAATCTTTATTTATCATTTGTTGCACGAAATTGTTTGGAATATCTCCTCCATAGGTTTTACATTGTGTGAAGAAATTTTCATTACTTACAGTAGCTGTATTTTCTTAATTGATAACTCTGTTATTTTATCATGTCTGTTGTATAGAAACTGTTAGTGTATCTCTCTTCATCACAGTCCGAACCGTTCCGACTAATGACTTGAATCATTAGATGATTTTGTTTATTTTTTTGTCGAGGAAGATACAATGTATTTTCCTAAACCTTGGAGTGGTTATTACCTTCAAAATCCCTTTAGTGATTTCGTTAGTATTGTTAAGATTTAGTTGAAATTTCTTGAGTATTTTCTGAGTTTCGTTTGCAAAACTACGATTAAATCTTGACATAAAGTATTAGTTTAACTTTAAACTTCGGATCGGATTTTAATCTTTTAATACTATGGATACATACTTCAACCCAATATTCTATTAAAACCTGGTAGTAATACTCTCCATTCATGAAACAAAATACCTCGACGCATGACAATATTTAGCACGACTAACCTTGGACCTTAGATTGTTTTCCTAGTAGTCGCGTACTAAATTTTCTCAAGCGAATTATAACTTACATATGCATCCTTCCCTCAAGTTGAATCTTATATATATATATATATATATATATATATATATATATATATATATTATCTTAGCCATTCGGAGGCAGTCAAAGAAGTCCCTTAATCTTGTATGTTAATCATTTCACCTTTGTAGTTAAATTATTTCACAAATATTTTTCACTTGTGTCAACTATTCCTTCCTACCTTGGATTTAATAGTATATTCGATTGTGAGCAGCATAGATCGTTATGCACGAAATAAGTTTTAGTTTCGGTTACATAAAGGACGCAGTTTATTGATAGATGTTGGATGATGGTGTGCATGTGCCATCGGGAAAATTACTACTTAATAATTACAAGTAATGGTTACCTGGTAGCTTAATGTGGCCTTTTAGCAATATCGGACTTAGATCTTAATTTAGTCGTTGGGTTGATCAATTAGTCACCTCAAAGTGACGTCTGAGCATTTTTACAGTAGGAATGGGTAACAATTGTTATAAGATTCGCTTTTTTAGATGACAGTTGTTTTCTAATTGTCTATACCCTGGGTAACCCAACTCTTCTTTTACTTGACTTAATTTATTAATTGTTCAAGAATTACACCCACCCCACAAAACATTCAAAATGTTTGATCGACATTCTGGATGGTTACCCTGATATCTGAGTTAGCAGGTCATTGAAGATGACCTCCAAATGGAGTTTCACACTAACTCAATTGTAAACTTTCATTCCACTTAGCGCTCCTTTCAATGGTTCTAATTTTTATCCTCAACGCGCCTTGGGTTAGTCAATTGGGTTATAGTAAAGCTGAGATCCCAGAGAGATTATTCATTATGACTATTTGGCGTTTTCTTTAGAGTAACTTAAAGGTCATCTTGACTCCTTTAGTTAACTGAGATAGGAACTTAAACTCTGCTTAAATAAATAATTCTTGTGTTGGGTAGTATTTAATAAAAGAAAAACTTCCATGAATCTTTCATCAAATGATATTGTAATTAATGAAGCCTTTACATTTTCTTAGATTATTGGGTTACATCCTTATGTGGTTTGGTATCTAGTTATGGTAAATTAATTTAGAATAAATTGTAATTTGTAATGTTTTTATAATTTCTAAGAATGTTATCTAGTGATATTGAAGTTTTAACTTAAATTGATGAACAATCATTTTTTTTTTCAAATCTATTAAGGAATGGTCAAGTCCTCTGCTAGATGATAAAAAAGAATATTACACTAAAGGATATATTTCAAAATCATACCTTAAATGAATTATTACCATTGGTACAACTTAAGCATTTTAGATGTAAGCCTACACTTTTACAAAATTTACTTTTACCATCATTTTCCTTCATACGACTGACATTATTGTTTTCCCTATATAGAATTTTTTAATGCTCAATAATTGTATCTTGATCTTGTTGGGAAAATTTTAGCTATGTTGAAAAAAAAAATCAATGAATATTGTTATTCGTGTATATTAAATTGTCCTCGCTTATGTAATTGTCTCCAGATAGTTTATAAATTTAATATATATAAAAAAATTCCTTATTTTTTTTATATATTATAATCCTTGAGATGTTTCCAGCTATGAAACTATGCCAAGGAATCCATTAGATTAATTGATTTGTTTTTTAGTCAATCTATCGTAAAATAGAGTGTTTTTGTTGTTAATTTAGGCATGTATCTTGAGTCTTTAAATTCTAAAGATTTAATATGAGAAGGAAAATCATTCTATGTTTCAGATAATTAAAATCTTAGAATATAGAAGAAGAATATAAAGAAAAACAATTTGAAAATTAGAGCAATGTACTTCTGATAAAATTACTTTAACTTTCAGGAAGAAAAAGTGATGTTTGTTAATGTATCTTGAAACCAGAATATTTTTTGAACTTTAAAGAATACTTCTTTGAATTCGAAAAAGGAATAATGAAATATAAGAATAGGTGGCCTTTTATACTCACAATATTTTAGAAGAAATCTAAAATATTTAGTGATACCTTTGCGGCACTATGATGGTAGTTGTTGTACTAAATCATCACATTCATGGTAGTAGACACATCTAAGAAGAAATTGAGAATATGGAAATAACAAAGAAAGGAAATCACATAATCTGAAACAAAAAAGTTTCAATCTTCAAAACTTGCAGATATTTTACTAAGACTTAAGCTCGGGCCAAAAAAAAACTCTGTTACAATGAGTTCTCATGAGTATTTATACAAGATAAGTCAAAACCAAAAATGGTTATTAGATCCTATTTTTTAGAAAATTAAGATACTACAAAATATTTGGCTCCCTAGAAATAGGACAGTTGGAGGAGTCAATCCCTGATTTTATTTCTCTTTGATGAGTCACCCTACCAAAATTTGGAGGAGAATACTCTAGGTCACATTCGAATCATAACAAAAAGATTTCATCTGTCTGAATGCAATATCCAACTTAGTGTACTTTTCGTAAGTAGGGGTATTTGAGAATAAATTCTTTGTTTTCCATAAAAGATAAAAGTCACATATGAGTAGATCGACAATAATTTGACCTCTTAGAGTGTTGGTCATATTTTCAAATTTATCATCTTTTCCTCTGGTAATAAACTAAAATTTTTAGAAGTCTTCATATGGCAATAACTTTCCATATTTGTCGTAGGTTGAAGGTAACCCCATTTTCACTATGTTCTCAAACTTGTTGGAAAAAGATTCCACATTACTTTTCAATGTTATGCATTTATTCTGAGCTTGTTGTATCAAGTTCCTCTTTGTGAATATCCTTTCAGTTTCCATTACCATTTTTGTCCTATCATTAATGCCTTTCTTCAACAATGTATCTCTAGAATTTGAATTCAGGAAATTTATGATATGAGTGGCTAACTGTGGTCTTGTTCCCAATTCATGAAGCAATCCCAAAGCCTAACTACTTCATTGATAATATCATCCCATATGAGATGCTTGGCTCCTAAAAGATATGGTTTTCCTGATATCTTAGTCTTCATTTGGTCCATAGCACTCAACATTTTGGCCTTTAGCTTATGCTGTTTTGAAATAGTTGTCTTTGTCTTTGATTTCTTCTTTCTTCTCTGAGATTGTTTTCTTTGGGCTTTCAATCTAAACACCTTTCTGATTTAAATTTGCTAATTCCCATGATAGTCCATTCATTGGATCTGATGTTTCTATTGCTCAAGAAGAGGAAGATCCTCCTTTTAAACTTTCAATTTGTTTTTCGTACATTTCCATTTTTTCACCCATCTCTGCCAATTTCTTCATAAGTTGGTATTTCTCTGACTAGATTGATTGGAGTTCTAGAGTTTGTACATGGTTGATTCCTAGTATTTTAGGTTTTTGTTTTAGAACTTGGATTTATTTATCTTTTGTTTTGATAAGTTATTGTATGAGTGCATTGTCTTTTGTATTTTTTCCAAGTTCTATTATCCATTGTTCTAACTCCTCCACTCTTATATGTCTTGTTATGGTAGCCAAATTTTCATTATTCAACTGAGTTATGAGTTAATCATTGATGGCTTGAATTTTCTTGATTCCTAGATTGTCTATCATAACATATATGCTTATCATCTCTGCAGTCTGTCTGTGAAAATCAAAATTATCCAAAGGATGAACATTAATTAGATCTATAAAGATGTTTGACACTTTTTTTTTATCCTTTGGCTCCATGACTGCTATATCTAGCCTCCCTTTTCATAGTATACAACTGAGATCATTCGTGTATGATATGTATCATGGTCATAGATTTTAGGAATCATACTTTTCTTGATGCTTGCACATGTCTTTATTACATCCACAAATTGTTGAACTTGGTCCAATTGCTTTGATTGATCACTGGTTCCTGACTCTGACTCACTTTGAGCTACCACACCTTTGATATTTTATGTAGTCATCACTTCTACAGTCACAACAAGGCCTGTTTTCTTTGGTATTATTTCTTGTGGAAGCTTTGTTTTCTCTTCTTTGATTTCTTCTAACTTCTTCTTCTTGGATGATTCTTCTTCACTTGTTTCTAAACATTTCAAAGAAGAGTCTCGATGTTTCCTTTTGTATGTATTTTTAAACTGTTGTGGAGTTTGTGTGATTGGATACTTTCTTGACTGCTTAGGTACTTTTCCATGGATTTGTAAAATGTTCAGAACATCTTTCCAACTATCTTGGTTTTCCAATATCTCCAATTTCTCTTTTTGTTGATGTTGATAAGGAATTTTCCCATGTGAAATTCTCTTTGATGAAATTATGCCATGAGGGTCATAATTCCATGGTTCTCCTTGTTGTAATCCCAAGGATGAAAGTATCTTTGTTGTAACCTACAATGTTGACTTGGTATTGAAAATGAAAGGACCTAATTCCTTCTTTAATTTGAAATTCACCTTATACTTGTTAGGCACAAAATGAATTTCATCAGATTTTAATCTCTGTCTAATATATTCAAGAGAAAAAATCCCGGGAGTCATAAAAAAAGGTAAGCAGAGTGGAGCAAGTTGAAAAATATAAATCCTTATTTCAGTGTAATGTTCAAAGACATATCAGTCTTCCACTCTTATGTCTGGAATTAATTGTAACAATTTCTTTCACTCGGGAAAGGTTCTAGAAGGATATTGATTATATATTATTTGGTAATCTTTGGACATAAACTGATCCACATATTGTGAAAACTCAACATTAAAAGGATTTTTAATAATCACAGAAGTCCAGTGAGAAACTGAGGAAGGGTTACGAAGTTCATATTCAACTTTTGACCCTAGATTTTTGAAATGAAAAGCTTGGTTTTGTTTGGACAACATCGGGAAGACATTCTCTTAGATTAATAATAAATAATATAATTATTAATTATTAAATACTATATATAATAAGTAAATGACAATAATAAATAGTTATTGATTATCCAAGGGACACATCATTTCATGGATGGTCACCATATGTTCTCTATATATGGAACACTTATCATTGTAATGAAAAATATCCATCATATCTCACATAGAAAAACAACATGGTATCAGAGCGGGACTGGGCTCGACTCCCTCACAGGAGGGCCCAAGAAAATGAGAGTAGAGTAAAGTGTTGGGAGTGTTAAATTTATAGGGTTGTTACGATCTCTATGTACAACATATTTACTTTTTACTCCTACCTATCTTATAGAATGAATTCCATAAATCATGGTGGGTAGTAATTTCTAGTAAAAATGTCTAATTACCTAAATATGAGGAATGTATTGCATATTTACTTCTACCTATATTTATGCAAAGAATCACATGAAATATGAAGGAACAATTTAACAAAGTCAAATACTATGTGAATGGATTATAAACAAGTTAATATTTGGGTAGTTACGGGAGGCATTCTCCAACTATTTATAAGAAAGAAAATTATTTTTAAATTTAATTTCCAAAGAGATGTGTCTTTTTGGATCAATCTAATATTACTATAAAGAGACACATGAAAGACAAAACAATAGACACGCATTTTTTTTTTTGTCTCACACGTGGGAAGTGATATAAGGAAGAGAGAAAAGTTTCTAAGTAGTTGAAATTTTCCGATTTACTTAGTGATGTTCTAGAGTTTACTAAAGTAATATTGTATGTCATTGGAAGTAATTACCACTTGCGGAAAATTGTTCTTGTCTAATTTAACACTAGAAAATCAACATGGTTAGTCGTATGACATTGAGTATATGATGGATGTGTTTTGGTATATGTATGACATCGAGTTTATGATGGATGTGTGTGTTAGTGTTTCATGGAAACCTACACAGGAGATCTAGCTAAAGCAAGTACAAACAAAGCTTATCAACAAAAGAGGATAGACTCAATATGGAAGAATGAGAAAATATATTCACACTACTCCAATGAACTGATGACTGATACATAGATCATGATCAATATGATACAATGAATGAGTGGAATACACTCATATATAGGGAAAAACACTCCATAATTAAGAAAAGAAATCAAGCAGTTAGTTTTCCTTAGGAATGCATGCATACATAATAGTAATGGTAAAAAATAGAAAGTCTAAAATAGAACTAGTCAGTTAACTCCCATTGAACTAGTGTGCCAAAAATAGAAATTTCTCCAACATCCCCCCTGAACATCACTATGGAGTAAAAAATGAGTCCCGGCTACTAGACCATTTTAGGTACTCATGTAAAATGCAACTAATGAACACTGGATTAAAATGAGGAAAGAGGGAAAACCATGTGGGAACAAAACGCCCCCTCAAAGGAGAATGTATCAAAAGATGAAAATGCAATTGCTAAGGAAGTGATGAAGCCAAAGTGTTTGAATGACAGAGTTGACTGATCCTCTATACTCGACCTCTGTAGAATATAAAGCAATGTCTATTGCTTCTTACTTGACCAACAAATTGTGCCTGACCCCAAACTGAGAGTGTACCCGGACGTGGAACTGCGATCTGTGCTATCACTAGGTCAATCTGAATCTGTGAAGCCTATGATATCTAATGAAAAACCAGCTGTAGAGTGAATCCCATAAATCATAGTGACCTGAACATATTTGAGGATGTGCTTGGAAGCCTTCCAGTGGAGATCATGGGGTTCCTGCATGTATCTGGAAACTACTCCTACCTGTTGGCAAATGCTTAACAGGTAGTGTATGCTTGTCATTGATGGTAAGTACAACAATGAAGATGGCAGGATCAGAATGTGCATCGATGGAAAAATAGGAACAACGTAGGCTCAGGAGGAATTAGCGCAGAGTCAAAATTCTTCCAAGAAAGAAGGATGGGTAAGCTTGGAGGAGAAGTGTCGCTGATCGTTGGATCCCATCCAAAATTCCCGACAGCATGAGGGTCGTCAGATCTGAATAAAAACAAGAAGAGTGCGCATTGAAGAGGAGGATAGGTCTCAGGCGTTAGATCTGAGCGCAAGATCTGACCACCATTTGATCGAGGAAAAACTGCACGATGTTTAAAGTGCAAGGAGAAAATGGGCTCACAAAATCCTGAAATAAGGAGGACCGTCCATATCAAGGGGTTATGAGGACCGTCGATCCCAGTTCTTGTCGGAGTTTCGGGTATCGTGAGTTGAAGTTGTCAAAGAACATTGACATCGGTAATCCCGATATCGTGATATGAAAAATCGTGATAAAATCACAGCCGTTAAATCAAGCTTGGATCTGGACCGTTGATGTAACTCCATATCGGAGTTTCAGGGATCACGAGTTGGAGAAGCAAAGAACCCAATGCATCAAGAATGTCGATTTCGCGATATGCGAAATTGCGATTCCATCGCAACCGTCAGATCAAGAAGTGATCTGGACCATTGATCTGACTTCTTCACGGGGTTTCATGGATCGAGATTTGGAGGTGACAAGAACATTCACCAAAGGAATGTTGAAATCGCGATATACGAAATCGTGAAATGATCTGAGCCATCAGACCAAGCGTTAATCAGGACCGTTGATCCCACGCAGTTTTGGGGTATCGGGAATTGCGACTTGGAGAGTCGAGATGCCTCATCTCTAGATACGTGAAATGCGAAATCGCGAAACCGCCTTATGCATAAGGTTGTGGTCACAGCCCTTGATCACATTAGCGAGATATGGAAATATGTCAAAAGACAAGGAGGAGCGGAGCCTTGTCGCCCGGTCAGGTGGAGAATGACACAGAAGGTGACACAACAAAAGTGGGTCCCTTCGTCAATACTCCACCATTCCGGACCCCCCCCCCCTCCCCACCGTATTAAAGACAGAAAGGAA
>ML779011.1:2129525-2159310 GCA_009831015.1 Picea engelmannii | reverse complement strand
TCCACTTCTAATTTCTCCATTAAAATTATTATTGAAATAATATTTACCCATTTCTAGGTCACTTGACCTATTTTCCTTATTTTTAGGGTTAACCATTTTTCATAAATAATCCTTCTTGATTTTTTCACCTTACTTTATCATTTTGATGAAGTAGATTTTGATGAAACATTTGCGCCCGTAGCAAGATTAGAAGCTATCAGAATATTTCTTGCCTATGCTTGTCATGAAAGGTTTAAAGTCTACCAAATGGATGTCAAGTCGGCCTTTCTCAATGGATATTTAAGTGAAGAAGTCTATATGGAACAACCAGAGGGTTTCAATTTTTCTGATAACCCTGACTTAGTATGCAAGTTGAAGAAAGATTTATATGGTTTAAAGCAAGCCCCTCGAGCTTGGTATCGCAGACTCGATACGTATCTCAAAGACAAAGGGTTCAAGAGAGGAACAACTCACAACAATATGTATATTAATACATAGGATAATGATTTGCTCATCGTACTGGTCTATGTAGATGACATCATCTTTGGATGTAATAAGGATTCACTGGTACAATGGTTTTCTTATACCATGGAGTCTGAGTTTGAAATGTCTATGATAGGAGAACAGTCATCTTTTCTTGGTCTGCAAATTACTCAGAGGCCCGATGAGATCTTCATTTCTCAAGGAAAATATTTACGAGAAATGCTGAAAATGTTTCAAATGGAAGATTCTAAATTTGTGGGTACACCTATGGTAACTGGATGTAAATTAAGCAAGGATGATGATTCACCTGATGTTGATCAAAGCTCATATCGATCAATGATAGGAAGCCTATTGTACATCACAACATCTTGCCCAGACATAATGCATGTTGTAGGAATGGTAGGAAGATATCAGACTGCACCTAAACATAGTCATTTGCAAGCTGTCAAAAGGATATTCAGGTACTTAAAATAAACAATGACTTATGGTCTGTGGTATCCCATAAATCAAAGTCTTCAGTTGACTGCTTATTCAGATGCAGATTGGGCAAATTGTGTTGATGAGAGAAAAATCACCAGTGGAGGAGCATTCTTCTTGGGTAACTCTTTAGTAGCCTGGCTTAGTAAAAAGCAAGGTTCCATTTCTTTATCAACCACAAAGGCAGAGTACATTACTGCTGCTACCTGTTGCACACAAGTATTAGGGATGATTTAGACACTTGCAGACTTAGAGGTAAAATATACTGCACCAATCCCAATTCATTGTGATAACACAAGTGCCATCAGTGTGTCTAAAAATCCTGTCCTCCACTCCAAGACAAAATATATTCCCATAAAATATCATTTTCTAAGAGAGCAGATCACCAATCATATTGTTCAGGTCCATTACATTCCCACTACAGAACAGATTGTAGACATGTTTACCAAGCCCCTGGCCAAGACACCGTTTGAATATCTCAGACAGAAGCTAGGTGTCATTACGTTTCACACCTAAAAGAGTCCATCTTATTAGGGGGAGATTTGTATTGTTTGAATATCTACTGCATCCTAAAATTATTGCAATAGTTCAGGGGGAGCATGTCTCTTCTTTGACATTGATGTCAAAGGGGGAGAAAAGACAGTTGCCTTAGTTTCCATCAATGCCAAAGGGGGAGAGTGTTGGAAAATGCTTAACAGGTAGTGTATGCTTGTCATTGATGGCAAGTACAACAGTGAAGATGGAAGGATCATAATGTGCATCGATGGACAAACAGGAACAATGTAGGCTCAGGAGGAATTAACGCAGAGTCAAAATTCTTCCAAGAAAGAAGGATGGGTAAGCTTGGAGGAGAAGCGTCGTTGATCGTTGGATCCCATCCAAAATTATCGACAGCATGAGTGTTGTCAGATCTGAATAAAAACAAGAAGAGCGTGCATTGAAGAGGAGGATAGGTCTCAGGCGTTAGATCTGAGCGCAGGATCCAACCACCGTTGGATCGAGGAAAACCTGCACGGTGTTTAAAGTGCAAGGATAAAATGGGCTCACAAAATCCCAAAAGCAGGAGGACCATCCATCTCAAGGGGTTATGAGGACCGTCGATCCCAGTCCTTGTCGAATTTCTGGGGATCGCGAGTTGAAGTTGTCAAAGAACATTGACATCAGGAATCCCGATATCGCGATATGAAAAATCGCGATGAAATCACAGTTGTTAAATCAAGCTTGGATCTGGACCGTTGATGTAACTCCATATTAGATTTTCGGGGATTGCGACTTGGAAAAGCAAAGAACCCAATGCATCAAGAATGCCGATTTCGCGATATGCAAAATTGCGATTCCATCACAATCTTCAGATCAAGAAGTGATCTAGACCGTTGATCTGACTTCTTCATAGGATTTTGTGGATCAGGATTTGGAAGTGAAAAGAACATTCACCACAGGAATGTCAAAATCGCGATATGCGAAATCACGAAATGATCTGAGCTATCAGACCAAGTGTTAATCGGGACTGTTGATCCCACGCAGTTTCGGGGTATCGGGAATCGCAACTTGGAGAGTCGAGATGCCTCATCTCCAGATACATGAAATGAGAAATCGCGAAAGCACCTTATGCATAAGGCTGTTGTCACAACCCTTGGTCACATCAGCGAGAGATGGAAAGATGTTAGAAGACAAGGAGGAGCCAAGACTTGTCGCCCGGTCAGGTGGAGAATGACACAGAAGGTGACACGATAGGAGTGGGGCCCTTCGTCAATACTCCACCATTCCAGACCCCCCCCCGTATTAAAGAAAGAAAGGCAAGGGGGGTCTGAAATCGCATGAGAGTCGTTGATCTGGACACTTTAATCCTGACCGCTCGAGAGATGCGCACCCAATTCCGAACCCCCCCCCCTCCGCTTAAAGATAGAATGGCAAGGGGGCTCCAGAATCGAATCATGACCGGATATCTGAGAGAACAGATATTGATCATCTAGATTTTCTCGCCGCATATCCAATGTTGTAGATGAATTTAAACAAGATAAGAGGGCTACTAAGGCATGACGCAGTGAGACTGCCAGAAACCATTGATGACGTCTGCTAGAGAAGTCGAAGAGACCACTGTGTGATCGCTAGAGGAGATGAAGAGTCTGCAAGCTTCGTCCGGTGAAGGAAGACTATTATTAGAAGGGATTGACAAATGGATGGGCATTGAGGCCTATAATTGAAACAGAGAAAGTGAGTTCGATTGTCACAGAGAAGACGAAGAGTCTCAAACTGCGAGAGAGGCTGAGGAATCTCAGGATAACATACAATGATGATGGACATGCGGGGTGAACCACCAGAGAAGCTGAAGAGTCATGATAATGAACAGATAGAGCACTCAAGAGGTGGAGGATAATGGCGCAGAGTCATCATGCAGAGGCATTGCAAACATTGCATGCACAAGGTGCACAGAATCTATAAATACACGGTACAGAGAAGAGATGTGGCTATTGTTGTTGTTGTTGGAGGTTGTTGTGATTGTTGTTGGTGAAGGTGATTCATGGGTGAAGAAGGAGGAGAGTGCAGCAGCTGAAGAACACAGAACAAGAGTTGTGCAGTAAATGGACATGGCACACAGAGCATAAAGAGTAGAAGAACAGACAACGCAAGTCATTTGTGAAGGAAAGCAATGAGGAAGACAGAGTAACGAAATGCAACAGAACAGTGATGAGTATGGTAAGCCTTTGATGAACATCTTATTACTGTAACAAGTTTCAGTAGAAAAGATTTATATTTTAGGGAGGTAGGGAGGTGCTCAGGAGGATTGTTGTCCTCAGAGGTTCAAGTGGGTGCTTGAACACAGGGAGTTGTAGCTTCCATCTGGTTGCAACCAGAGAAACCAGGGTGGCAGGGTGGTGCAAGGGAGAGCTCTTGTTCTCTATTATACAGGTTGGTCCCTGTATGATTGGAAGTTGGTGCTTCCATCCAGTTGGTGCTAGAAACACTCAGGGAGTTGGTGCTTCATTCTAGTTGGTGCTAGAGAAACCAAGGACTTGGTGCTTCCTTCTAGTGGGTTCTAGAGAAAACAGAGAGTTGGTGCTCTCAGCAAGTTGCAACTTGCAAAACAGAGGTTGTAGCCTCATTATGAGTTGGTGCTCATATGTATGATAATGTAAAGAAAGTAATTATTACTTATCATATAAAGAAAAAGAGGTTTTTACCCTGTATGAGTTTCCTTGGAAAATATCTGTCTCTGTATTTCTCATATATGTGACTGATGCTGAATGTGCCAGTGTTTATGTCTCTACATTATTGTGATCATCATTCAGTGTTTCTGAAAAGAGTTTTTAAAAGAAGAATAATTATTTAAGCTTAGTAACAACTGATTCACCCCCCCCTCTCAGTTGTCTAACACTACCGCATATGAGATATCTGGACGGGTGTGGGTGAGAGATAGAATACTCCCCACCAATTGTTGATACAAATTGTTGTCCACTAATGGTGTATCCCCATCATCCTCATTTCTGATCTCAGATAAGAAGGGTGTAGGTGCAGACTTATAGTTTGTCATGTGGAATCTATCCAGAATATCCCTGACATACTTAGCCTGAGAAATTTTGATGTCGAAAGCATCCCGACTAATCTCAAGACCAAGAAATAAGTGTAGTGGACCCATGTCCATCATAGAGAACCTGCCATGAAAAATATAATTGACAAAAGAAATGGATGAAGCAGAGCTACCAGTGATCAAAATATCATCAACATAGAGTACTAATATCAACACAGAGTCAGTAGTCCTCAACATGTAAACATTGGAATCATATTTACATATAACAAAATCATGTGAAAGTAAGTAAGAATCCATCTTTGCATACCATGCTCTAGGTGCTTGCTTGAGGCCATAGAGAGACTTCTTTAGTCTACATACTAAATATGAGTTTTGAATGAACCATGTGGTTTCTCCATGTAGATATCCTCTGAAAGGTCACCATGAAGAAAAGCATTCTTCACATCCATCTGGTGAACTTCCCATCCTTTGGTTGTTGCAATGGCTAGAGCCAAGTGACTAGAGTCCATCTTTGCTACAGGAGAAAAGTTCTCATCATAATCTATCCCATGAATCTGTTGAAATCCTTTTGCAACTAATCTAGATTTGTACCTTCTCACCTTACCATCTGCTGCTCTCTTGGTCCTGTAGACCCATTTTCATCTGACAAGTTTCGTCCCTGATGGAAGTGGAACTAGATCCCAAGTCTGATTATCTAGGAGAGAGTCATGCTCCTCCTGCATGGTTTATTTCCATAGTGGATTGCCAAAAACCTCACTGTAGGTATGTGGATCAGAAGATTGAACCATATAGCAATGCATGGGCATCGATGGTTCAGAAGCTGAAAATACATGAGAAGGCTCCACATGCTGAGATTGAGTCCTCCTCGAATCCAATGGATCCCCTGCAAGGTTTCCTATTGCCTGAAGTGTGGATTGTGTCCACTTAGGAATTTGTTGAAGCTCTGACATTGTCTCCTTATTTGGATGTACTATCTTCTCATATGTATGTACATAATATTCTGAATCTGTGTCTGAATATGTAGCATCTGAGTGTGTGGAATCATCATCTCTGATGTCTGAAATTGATGGAAGCATGAGAGTCTCTGCATGTTGCACTGGATGTGCATGGAAAGGACTCTCCTCAAACTGAACAGTGCACTCAATGATGAGTTGGTCTGTAGAGGGATCAATCAATAGGTACCCCTTCACATCATCTGGATATCCCACAAAGATGTAAGGTGTGCTCTTTGGATCTAAGGCTTTCCTCTTTTCAGAAGGAATATGGGCCCATGCTCTAGATCCAAATATGTGGAAGAGTGTGACATCTAGTTGTCACTTGTCCAAGCCTCAAAAGGTGTCATATCTTCAAAAAATCTGTGAGGTGATCTGTTATGTATGTAAGTAGAATAGTTAAGTGACTCGGCCCAAAGCTTGGAAGGAATTGATCTTTCATGCAACATGCAACTGGTCATTTCCTTGAGAGACCTGTTCTTCTTTTCAACAACTCCATTTTGTTGTGGAGTGTATGGAACTGTGTGTTGTAACTAGATACCAACTTCATAATAAATATTATGAACATATTTGTTGATATACTCCCCCACATTGTCTGTATGGAGGATCTTGATTTTCTTCCCACTTTGTGTCTCTACTAGAGCTTTGAAGTCTTTTAGATTCTCAAAAACTTTAGACTTTTGTCTGAGAAAATAAACCGAAGTATAGCGTGAGTAATCATCAATAAATGTAAGAACATACCTTGCATTGTTGATGGACGGATGTGGAAATGGACCCATGAGATCACTATGAACAAGATACAAGGAAGAGGAGGCCCCCCTTGCCTTCCCCTTTTCAAACTTCTCTTCAGGATGCTTGCCAATAATGCATCCTTCGCAAACCCCTTCAGAAAATTGAATGTCTGGCAAGCCTTTTACCATTCCTTTCTTGGAAAGTTGTTTCATGTACCTAAAGTTTAAATGACCAAATATCTCATACCATACTCTACTACTATCATTAGCATGTGTAAGTAGCAAAGAGGAGTCATATTAAATAAACTTAGTGAACTTATACAAACTTGATTTGTGATCTACCTCACCAACTGCAATAATGGAACTATCATGCATGTCAAGTATATTAACTGAATCTAATGTAAATTCAACCCTTTTACCTGTTTGAGTGATCTAGTAAACTGAGAGTATATTTATAGAAAGCTTTGGAACATGTAATAGATTATCAAAACTTCCATTAGGGATTTTCACTCTTCCTTCTCCTGCAACCACTATTGGAGTATCATCCCCCATGAGAATAGGAGGTCCAGAGCATGAAATCAAAGAAGTAAAAACTTCCTCTTTAGCTGCCATATGATGTGATGCACCAGAATCTATAATTCATGAATCAGATGAGGAATTGATAGCAACCAGACCATTTTAATTAACTTTCTTAGGTGCATGTTCTTCTTCCTTCTTCTTCTTGGCTCCTTTAGGAATGAAGTATCCAAGGTTATTCCTCTGAAGTAACTATGTCATAAGATTGATCTTCTTCTTCATGCACGTGGATTCTTCATGATTCGGTTTATTGCAATATGTGCACTGCTTTCCCTTCTTCTTCTTCCCTTTGGAATTTGAAGAATCTTTGGAACCTAGAGAATCCTTTAAGGGTTTGGAATATCCCTCCTTATTTGACTGTGGATGTAATAATTCCTTTTGTTTCTTCTTTGATTTCTGATTGTATGACCCTTTTCCATCATGCATGGGGAGTGCATGTGATTTGGGATCTTTCATGAGGCCCATCTATATGAGTTTTTTTTTGCTCTTGTGTAAGAGACTCAATGAACTGAGCCAACATAGGAATTTTCCAATTTGTTCCAAAAAGACATCTGTCAGAATGGAAATTGGAGACATATACAGTGTGTTGAAAATTCAACAAGAAACATGTGTCTAATTTACTTTTCCCTTAAATAAATTGGGCAATAAATATTAATCTATTATCTCATTCATAGCTGAGTGAGTTGGATTTGTAATAGAACTATAAGTGTAGTTAAGCGAGTTAAGATTAGTTGTACTAGTTGTAACTAAACATGCACTAGTGAGAGTTCAGTTAATCAGTGAACTCACATGCAACTGAAGATTCGCCATGGTTAACTACATGCATGTCAGATCCAGTGGAGACCCAGTTGAGATAATAGGTGAAAGGGACAATTTAGCTATCAATTGTGATTTGATCACACATGTAGTGGATATGCTTATGAGCATGTGAAAACTAGGAAATTAGTGTATGATCATTTGTGAGAATTCAAATTGCAGAGATTGTGCAAAGGAGGCAGGTTGTCTGGACACTGATAATTGGCACATGTATTTGTTGATTTGTGTATGACAATGTGAAATGATTTTATTGTACTGAGAGCTCTTGGATTAGAGTTTTGTATGAGATTGTTTCATGATTCATGATATACATAATATATGATAGTGGGGTTTTTAGCTTTATGCTTTCCCAATAAAAATTATGTGTTATGTGTTCTTGATATTTCACTTTGTGATTGTGGTTGTGATCGTGGTTTAATTTTCTGCAAGAATAATAGTAGAAGAGATTATGTATTTAATAGTGGCTTATAATTGTTAGATCAGGAGAATCACAGGAAATACTTAATTTGTATTGAAATTTCTAAATGGTATCAGAGCCACGGAGGCCATGGAGCCACGGAAGTGAAGTGAGAACATAATTTCATTCTCGTAGGTCCCATCTCTAGCAGGGTGCGAACTTTAGTACTAAAGACTATGCTAAGTTCTGAAAGAATAAATTCTCACACCATAGACAAAGGAGAGGTGGGAAATTCAAGGTGATTCTTGCAGGCTTCTTAAGGGAGAAGTGAGAACTCCCCTCACCCTACAGTGAAGTACAGTGCAAACTTCCTCAGAAGGTTCGCAGGCTATACACTAGCAGGGTGTGAACTTCCCAGGCAAGTTCTCAGGCTAGACATTAACAGGGTGTGAACTTCCCTCAGGCTACTCTCAGGTGGGGTGCAAACCTCCCAGGGAAGAGGGATTACAGTAGTTGAGTTTTGGTGGTTGGATAAAATTCAAATTTGCAAGATTTTCTTAGTGCGACAGTTGATTCAAGATCGAAATGCCTTTCATTGGCTTGAGGTTGGAGTATGCACTCAAGGGCAGCTCTAACTACATTGCTTGGAAGGATAGGATGGAGGTAGTGCTTGAAGACAATGGCTTGAAGGATTACATTGACAGAGATGTTCCTAAGCCGGATGTGACAAACACTGCAAATCTTGATGCATGGAGAAAGAAAGTGGCGAAGGAGAGGAGGATTATGTTGGAGGGAGTGAGAGACCTCATTGTCTCAAGTCTCCATGGGAAATCCACACCACATACAATGTGGAAGGTTTTGAAAGATCTATTCCAAAACAACAACGACCATAGGAAATTGCCGCTCAAAGATAAACTCAGGAAGATCAATATGGAGAAGGGTGAGACCATTCCAAAATATCTCATGAAGTTTGTCCAATGTCAGGATGAGCTTGGAAGTGTGGGAATAACAGTCACTACTAATGATTTGGTGAGCTTGTCTCTCCTAGGACTTCCCAAGAGTTGGCACAATTATCAAGACTCTATCAATGGAAGGGAAAAGTTGTCAGATTGGGAACGACCATGGTCGGATCTAGTGTAAGAGGAGTTCAGGCGGAACACCAGAGATGGATCTTCATCAAAGCGTGATGATGAAGAGGATTTTTCTTTGACTTCCAAGGCAAGGAAAGGGAAAGGGGAGAAATTCCATCCAAAATCCGAGTCTAAAGTCAAGAAGCTAGATTTGTCCAAAGTGAAGTGTTTTCACTGTCATGAACATGGGCATCTCGCTACTAACTGTCCACAGAAGAAGAAGAACAAGACGGTTGTTGGAGCTGCAACTGGTGAGGCTCTTGTCTCACAATTTGAGCTTAACTTCGCTTTGATCACATGCATGGCATCAAGTGCATTGGGATCGATGTGGTATTTGGATAGCGACGCTTCCTTCCACATGACAGGAGATAAAGAGTCTTTCATTGACTTGGAGGAGAAAGATCTCAGAATGCATATTGAGATGGGCGATGATGGACGATACAATGCAACTGATATTGGTACCATTACCTTTCAGAGGGATTTAGGTAAACCATTTCAATTGAAAAATGTTATGCATGTTCCAGGTCTGAAGAAAAACCTGGTCTTAGTCGCAATATTGGAGGATAGAGACTATGATGTTGTTTTTAGCAGTGGTAAAGCCTACTTGTGACATAAAGCAATGGGTCAAGTCAAGAAGATAGGGATTCGAGTTAAGAATCTTTACATGCTAGAGGTAGATGGCTGCGGTGCCATGATAAGCAAGGAAGAAATAGTGGTGAGCTGGGATGAGGATGAATTATGGCATAGGATATTGGGCCATCTTCATCATGGAGCCTTGAATATCATGCATAAAATATCTACTGGAATTCCAATGGGAACACTTGCTCAGTTAGAACAGTGCAAGGGGTGCACCCTGGGGAAGTATGTAAATTCCACCTTTCATGAAAAGGAGAACTGTGCTTTGGTGATCCTGGAGAGAATTTACACGGACATGTGTGGACCATTCTCGGTTGCTTCAACAACAAAACATAGGTATTATGTTATTTTTTTTTATGACTTTTCTCGTAAATGCTGGATATTCTTCATGTAGAAGAAGGATCAAACATTCTCAAAGTTCTGTGAGTTTAAAGCATTGGTGGAGAAAGAGTCAGGGAAGCAAGTTAAGGCTCTAAGGAGTGATAATGGTGGAGAATACATCTCTAACAAATTCAAATACTTCTGCAGCAGAGAAGGAATTCAAAGAGAACTCATAATTCCTCATAACCCACATCAAAATGGGGTCACAAAGAGAAATAACAGAACGATCGCGGGTGCAACATGAGTGATGTTGCATGATCAGGGCCTACCAATGCATTTGTGGGAAAAAGCATGAAATACTGTGGTTTATGTGCAGAACTTTTGTCCTCATATATTACTTGGCATGAGTACATGTGAAGAAGCTTTTACTAGTAAGAAACTTGATGTTTGTCATTTTAAAAATTTTGACTCATCTGTTTATGTGGATGTGACCAAGGATTCCAGGAAGAAGCTGGAACCGACTGCTGAAGTTGGGATATTTGTGGGGTACATAGAAACACCCCATAATTATCATGTGTATTTTCCAAACAATAAGATTACTATTATGCGAAGGGATATAAAATTTGATGAGGGGAAAGCCATGCGGTTGTCGCTTGAGAGGGAGCTAGACTTGCATGCAAAAGAGGAATTGTTGGTTCCCAAGGATGAGTCTCAAGATGTGGATCAACCACATGAGGAGGTTCATGGAGTGGAGGAAACCAATCAAATAGATCCATCCATTAAAAATGGTAGAAAGCGAACCACGAAAGCTGACAGATTGAGACTAGATGTTGCACAGAATGTAGGAGCCCCTACTTCACAGCATAGACAGAGATAGTCTCCTGATAGATTTGTTGGATACATGGCTCTCATGAGAAAATGTATTGTGACTGAACCATCTTCCTTTCAAGAAGAAGTGTAGGACCCCACTTGGGTTGATGCTATGGTAGAGGAGTATGACTCCATTGTCAAAAACAATGCATGGGAAATTGTCCCAAGACTGATTGATAAATCAATGGTGGGATTGAGATGGATCTACAAGGTAAAGCAAGTTGTTGATGGGAGTGTGAAGAAATACAAGGCCAGGTTTGTGGCCCAGGGATTCTAACAGATCGAGTGGATAGATTATGATGAGACCTTTGCACCTGTCACAAGGTACTCCTCCATAAGATCCATCCTTTCACTCTCAGCGCAGATGGGATGGCACATTCATCAGATGGATGTAAAAAATGTGTTCCTCAACGGGATCATTGAGGAAGAAGTGTACATTAAACAACTAGAAGGTTTTGAGACCTTTGATAGGGAGTCACATGTGTGCAAACTCAAGAGAGCATTGTATGGGCTGAAGCAAGCACCCCATGCTTCGTACACTTGGATATACAACTATTTCACTAGATTGGGATTCACCAAAAGTGAAGTAGATGCAAACCTATACCAAATTGTTGTGGAGGGTAAGATTTTAATCATTGTGCTTTACGTTGATGATTTAATACTAATTGGTGATGAGAAGTTGATACACTCATGCAAGGAGGACCTTGCAAAGGAGTTTTAGATGAAGGATTTGGGCCTTCTTCATTATTTCCTTGGATTGGAAATATGGCAGTGAGATGGTGAAATTTTTGTGTCTCAAGGAAAGTATGTAAGGGAGATACTGCGTAAGTTTCACATGGAGGGCTGCAAACCCATGGATTCTCCTCTTCTAGGAAACTAGAGGAAAGAGGATGATACTTATGGAGAAGTAGTGAATGCTATTGTCTATCGACAGTTAGTGGGTTCGCTAATGTATTTAGTGAACCCGAGATTGAACATTTTCTATGCGGTTAACCAGCTAATTCAAGCGATGGTTAAGACTACCAAACTCTTTTTGAAGGTAGGTAAGCATGTCCTGAGATATCTGAAGGGAACATCTGAGTATGTATTATGGTACAGAAAGATGGATGAGGTGAAGTTTCATGGCTTCACAGATGTTGATTGGTTGGGCAACCCAACGGAGAGAAAGAGCACATTAGGGGGGATCTTTAGTATCAGATCTACAATTGTTTCTTGGTACAACAGGAAATAGAGATCCATGGCACTTAGTTCAATGGAAGTGGAATACATGGCAACGAGTCAAGCTACATGTGAGGCTATCTGGATGAGGAAGATCTTGGTTGGTTTTTTTGGTTCTCATTTAGATCCGAAAATGATTTATTGTGATAATCAGAGTTGCATTAAACTCTCGATTAATCATGTGTTTCATGATAGATCTAAGCATATAGATATCTGGTATCATCATCTCAGATATTGTGTGCAGTGGAAGATCATGTTGTTTCAATACATTCCTACGGAAGATCAGGATGCCAACATTCTGACAAAGGTGCTCACCAGGAGAAAATTCGAATATCATAGAGACAGGATTGGGGTGAAGGATAATCCCTTTCTTGTTGAGAGGGAGTGTTGATAAGTCAAAAAGAAACATGTGTCTAATTTACTTTTCCCTTAAATAAATTGGACAATAAATATTAATCTATTATCTCATTCATAACTGAGTGAGTTGGATTTGTAACAAAATTATAAGTGTAGTTAAGTGAGTTAATATCAATTGTACTAGTTGTAACTAAACATGCACTAGTGAGAGTTTAGTTAATCAGTGAACTCATATGCAACTGAAGATTTGCCACGGTTAACTACATGCATGTCAGATCCAATGGAGACCCAGTTGAGATAACAGGTCAAAGGGATAGTTTGGCTATCAGTTGTGATTTGATCACACATGCAGTGGATATTCTTATGAGCATGTGGAAGCTAGGCAATTAGTGTATGATCATTTGTAAGAATTCAAATTGCAGAGATTGTGCAAAGGAGGCAGGTTGTTTGGACACTGATAATTGGCACATGTATTTATTGATTTGTGTATGACAGTGTGAAACGATTGTATTGTACTGAGAGATTTTGGATTAGAGTTTTGTATGAGATTGTTTCATGATTCATGATATACATAATATAGGATAGTGGGGTTTTAGCTTTACGCTTTCCCAGTAAAACTTTTGTGTTATGTGTTCTTGATATTTCACTTTGTGATTGTGGTTGTGATCGTGGTTTAATTTTCTGCAAGAATAATAGTAGAAGCGATTCTGTATTTAATAAGGGCGTATAATTGTTAGATCAGGAGAATCACAGGAAATACTTAATTTGTATTGAAATTTCTACACAGTGTATTCTGGTCCTAGGTTGGCCAAGATTGTTATAATAAGTTGTTTCTCTTGTGTAGACTTGTCAATACCACATTCACCCAAGCTCAAAATCAAAGATTTAAATTTAGTAAAGAAATCATGTATATTATCAAAACTTTTAGGGTCTAAGGTATTCAACTCTACCTCCAGCATATGACCTTGCATCTCATCCTGTTTTCCAAAGAGTCCTTCCAGGGTGGTCCAGATCTTGTTTGGAGTCTTGCATGCAGCAACATGAAACCATAAATTAGTGGATATTAACTCAATAAGTATTCATGTGGCCTCATCCTTACGGTTCACCCATATCATCTTCTCAATCATTGATGTAGGTTTTGTTTCTGTCGCCATCGTGAAATTACACATTTATTTTCTTCTGAGTTGGAATGTCGCCTTGGGATTCCAATAAAAATAATTGTATGGTGTGAGGATTACCACCAAGTTTGATTGTATAATAGTTGTCATATTGTTGACGGGCGAAATCGACCGTCCGTCAACTGGAAGAGTGGAACCGGTCTGGGGTTGTCTAATAACCCAATCCGTTTGGGATGAACCACCCTGACGGGTTTAGCAGCTCCGTTAGCTTATCTAAGGTCCTAAGAAAACAAAAAGAAAACTAATCTACAATAACTAATCTAACTAAAAATAACAATTAAAACAAATTAAAGTAATCTAACTATTCTATATATACAATATACTAACTACTACTATACTAACTCTAACTAATTAACTATCTAACTACTAACATAAATAAATCTTATTCACAAAATGTACAATATCTACAATTTACAGATTTAAATAAAACCTGAAAAACTCATTTATATTCTGCCCTAAGACATAGAAAGATATTTTTGTTGATTTTATAAGTTTATGAACATAAATAAAACAAAAAAAACTAACTAAACTAAACAACTAATAGACTAATTCTAACTACAAATCTAACTAAACATATATATAACTAAACTACTAATATTATACTAACAAATAAACTATTAAATAAATAACAAACCGACCTGGAAAAACGTTCCAGATTTGTCCTATGTATGATGATTGTCTTAGCTGATCGGAAGGAGGAAACCCGCACCAAATTATCCAGGAGCTTCTCATAAATGATAGTTGCAGTGCTCTTCAATTATGATTACAGGACAAACAAGACATAAAAACTTACAACAATCTTATGATTTATAAACCTTCACAGTTAGATAAACATGTATGCAAAGACTTATACAAAATAATTCAATTGATGAAGAAGAGAAATCTGTCATTCATTAACTGAAGAAAGTAATTGTTGTATTTTTTTTTAAGTAATGAAAGAAATCAGATATGGATAAAACATTAATTAAATCATATCATTTTACAATAGACTATGATAGCTAAAGTAGTCTATAATCAACTGCAAAGGACATGCATAAACTTGAAACAAAAGATTGATATTATGAAAGCGAAAGTTGTAGCAAAACATAAATTCCAGTCTCAGTTTGTATTAGAAATCCATAGCCTGGTTCTCCCACAAGTGAGGATGCCCTTATTAAAAAAAATAATAAGTATTTAAAGAGATTCTATAGGGTAAAACATCCCTATAGAAGTTATCAAAATTGTTTACATAAAATCTGGGAAGATATCCCAAGTCTGACTAAACTAGGAACCTAAAATAAAACTAAAACACACAAATATCTCTTAAACTGTTCAGCATGCCCAATGCAATTCAGATGTACCTGAAAAGGGTTAAAAATGAACAAGTTAGGCAGATATTTTGTTAAAGAAAATGATAAAAATCTAATTATATAGACTAGCTATAGAATCTTGTGATTTTGTAGCTGGTCTAAATCAGACACAAAATCATCATTAAAATCAATTCAAATCTTTTAAAGAATTAAATCCAACTAACATCTAATAGCTATTTGAAAACGAATCATTCAAATTGAAATTGTTATACTAATTCGAGACCAAAACACAACTAAAATCAAATGACTACAGAGATGCATATACTCTGTTTCGTTTGTTGCCACAAAGTCGAGTGAACAAAATCATATCGAATAGTAATGAAATTGTTTCATATCAAATTGAGATCGATACAATTAAAACAAATCATAGGCAATTTGTTATGTTGCCTCATCAACAGGAGACACGATCGAATCCAAACAAGATCATTTTCAAATCGTCATAACTGTATTGACATCACAAACGATCTGTGCCATGAGTGAATCAAATCAAAACTGGTGCGTAAATTGTCACAAATGAAATCGTAACGAGATCAATCAATTGATAACGGGGTTCGTAAGAGTTTTCCGATCATTTGTTTTAGCAAATTGGGGTAGACAAAATCATTCACGAAATCATTTCTTGAATTCATTTTGAAACGACTATTACCTGAATTTCCCCATAGGAATTTGACAGAAATAACATAGGTCGATCTGAGTTAACAAACTCGTTTGAAAATTAAAATTGACAGAGATGCAATCAAGTCTATTTTTGATACGAATACAACTCATAAAGTCGATCATACTAACTGAAGATACACAACAATCCAATCAAGCGAATCAAACAGTTGGGGTTTAACATAGTCATCGTGGATCAAAACTGTTCCATGATTCGGGCGTGAATATCATTTGCACAGGCTTTAAATGAGAGTATTGTTTCCATAAAAACAGAGTCACTCCTTCCAAATCAAAAACGATCAGAGTTGTATTCCCAATTTAGAAAATTATATGACACAGCATATTAAAAGATCTTAACAACCAAACTCACGAAATCGTTCGATAATCACAACATACAAACTAAATTAGAGCCGATATAATCTAACTATAACAAAATTATACCAAATCGAAACGTGATCATGCTCTAAATTTAGCATGAAAAACTTCCTGTTCAGATTAGATACAAACAAATCCAATCGAAAGCAAACCATCAATTTTGTTAACTCAATCAGACAAATGAACAAATCAAATCCAATTGAAAACCAATCAAATCCGATAAAAATCTATCAGTGGTTAAACTGGGAATGATCAAATTGTGTATCCAAATCGAAACTTCATTTAATTTTAGCAAAGCGAAAACAATGTACAGGATGAACAACATTATGACAGAGCCATTTCAAAGGATAGACAGAGTTATTCGAAAACCAAACTCACATCATTAAATTAATCCGAGGAATTCACAAAACGAAAATGATATCGAAATTCATACCTGTATGATGAGCAGAGGACTTGATCATGACATTTTGGAGTTGACAACAACTGTAGCTGATTCAATGTTTTTAAATATGATGGAACCAGTGGTTCTCTGCTTCCTATCAGTTGCTTTAAGCTTGTCCCTTTGGCTGGTCAACACAATAACTTGTTTTTCCAATGATTGGATCCTCGATTGTAATAAGGGGGTGTCTATATAGTATCGTTCCAACCACATATCACATTGGTCACATGAAAACTGTCCAGGCTTCAAAAGAGCAAGTGAGGGTTTGGTTTAATTGCCGAGGGTTTCGTTAGGTAGTTTGATCCCTGGTTAACTGGGATTGTTCCTTAGGCAAGGGGGAAGATTCGAAACGAAGTCATAAGGTGGCTCGGAGCACAGACCCTGTGAGTAAGGGTACTCACTAGCTAGGAAGCATTCTATGTCAGAGTCTAAATCCTCATTAAGGACTATGGGCTTCTGCTCAGCAGTGGGTTTATGTTTATTCCTAGCCATTCTTGAAATAAGACGAGCATTCTTTTTACCCTTGGCATCAACAATAGGGTTTTCCTTGTCCTTTTTGCTCACAAGCTTTTTAATAGCCTCAACCTTCTCAGTTATAGCATCGGGTAAGTCAACATCAGGGTTGAACGAAGGTTTAGGAGAAGGCAGTAGGACATGGAAGGGCATGGGTGGCTCAACCTTGGCTTCATTAACCATAGGCTTGTCAATATGGACAGGGTCTGTATCATCAAAACCATTTCGAGTGATAAAATCTTGTCAGCTATCACCATGGAGACTTAAGTGATGAACAATGATAAGTCTGATTAGTCCATGGTGGAACAGGCTACTATTGTCCTTCTCCCTTTTAAACCTTTTTGACATTTTGTATAGGATACGCTGGAAGTAGAAAGGCATATTCAATGGATATCCTATAAAATTCATTAATAAACGCAAGTGGTAGAGAAAAATGAGTCCATATCGACCCTCACAGGTCACAAATTGTTTAACTACCAACAAAAGGTCATGCCATCGTGGTTTAAGCATGGAAATGGGCATACCTCTGTCACAGTATGTGACCTTTCGCGAGACGAACAGAAGTGGCCATGGAACCTCTTCCACTTTTGAATTTTTAAACCAACTCTGGCCCATGGATGGTAACCCTGTAAAAGAGCTAATAAACTCTTCACTAATTTCCAACTAAATGTCGCCCACCTTGGCTCTACATCCATCAAAAGTCAGGGAAAACTATTATGCAACACAGAGATTAAAACCCTCGAATCGCTATACAAAGGTGAGCCAATCGCCATCCTCTAAGTCTTTTTGGGCATTGTCGAATAGTAGCAAGGCTTGGCTACCATTCGACTCAATTCACACCACAGGTGCCATGGAGCCGAGCACACGGTGAACGAGCCAGGGTTTGAATCATAGCACACAGAGGAGAAGAGTGCACAAAGGGTTTCCTGAACTAACAAAGGTGAAACAGGGATAAGGGATAGGCATTAATGACATCGTGTGAAGGTGGTGGAGCTATTTCTGCCATGCAGAATAGTCATTGCTAATGGTACAACCCCCGACACTTATAGCTGTTCAACCCACTATAGTATAGTTCAACAATTATGTCACTTGCTCGATCAATGAAATCAATGGTAAGTGTATAAAACAAGGCGCGAAATGAAACGTTATGCCATAGTTTTAAAACCAAACTTGCAAATCGAAACCAATACCAATGTTGGACCAACGTTACATGCGTTGTAACAATTCATGCCAATGCGTTTTAAACTAGGTGTCATATCAAATGAAATATATCAAGGGTTTAATATTGACACTTATATATCTTTATGAAACCAATGGTCAATCAAATCAAAGAACAAATAAATCCAATCGCCAATGAATCACAAATTTAATCACTCATGAAACAAAACTACATGATCAATCAAAGAATGCCAAATGAGTGTAGATCAAAAGGTCTTGCCAAATGTATAATGATAATTGAAAGGTAAGTGCAATGGGCATATCGAAAAGAAGGATAATGAAAATTCAATAATGATTTTAATGTGAATTCGAAAGACCAAGTTTTCACGCTTACAGTCATGAAAACAAAAACGAAGGTAAATGTGCAAAAATTGTAAAAATAAAAGTGTCGTTCATTTGAAAATTGCGACGAAAAATTGATGTATGCAAAACATTGGTGTAGGCAGCTTATTAGTCAGTGGAAAATGTGAACTGGCTGCCAACAATGGCGACACACTGGTAGAAGCAGCTATCTCTGCCAAAAGGAACAAATTCATATTAGGATAGCAAAGATAATTCCAACTCAAAAATAACAACCAGAAAATCATATAAACATCATCATTAACCAACTATTCCAGCAGTGTTTTAAAAGATGAAAACATATAACAATCTTATGACCAACAAGTCACGATATTAATAATTTATTTTGTATATATATAGTTGAGTGGGGTGACGCTGAAAATCATGATATTTTAACATATTTTTTCAGACCTCATTAGAATTTTTTAGAACTGTCCTTTATTTAGATCCAGAGATGTTTTATTTACAAAAACAACTTCCTAATATAGGGAGACATCTTCTGAGTCATTCCCTTAAGGAATAGGGACAACGTAAAAAGATAATAGATGATCATGACAAGCTTTACTCAGAGATTGAAATCAGTCAACTTCTTTCAAACAACACACTTTTCCAACATAGATATAAATTTCAGCAATATACTATTGATGTTTGTACAAATTTCTCAGAAGTTATTTCAGCGAAGGAATTTTTTTTTTCTTTATCTGAATAGCTCGGTACACAGGTATGTGTATTTTCCAAAAACACAAGCTGATAAATTCAAAGAAAAATAAAAAACAGAAAACAAACGAAAAAACAAACAAAAGCAAAATATGTACATAATATACAAGGGTTGTTATCAAGCAAAGTATCTTTTCAAGGCTTGGCCATTTACCGGGTAGGTGTCAAGCTGCTCTTCTAGATTCTGCAATCGAAAAGAACTGGGACCCAACTTTTCAGCAATTAAAAACGGTCCAAGCCATAAGTTTTGAAATTTCGTGTGCTCTCCCTTTCCCTCATGCGGTTTGTACCATTTTAGGATGAGGTCACCTATTTCAAAATTCCTATCAGAAGTAGAGTTAGAATTGAACCATCTTTTAACCAACAGTTGATGTTGATCGAACTTACGTTTAGCTTGGGCTCTTACCTCTTCTAGCTTCATCAAAGTGTTAATTCGTTTTTCTAAAGGGGGACAATCTTCTTCTTGGATTTTCTGCGATAGCTGAAGTGAAGGAAGAAGAATGTGAGGTGGCAGAATTGATTCTCTGCCATAAATGAGAAAAAAGGGGGAGTTACCTACAACAACTTTTGGTGTTACCCTATTAGCCCACATCGCGTTTAGTAGTGCATTGTGCCAATTTTTGTGATTTTCAACCACCGTTCTCTTGATGATTTTAATCAAGTTCTTGTTTGTCGATTCTGCCAATTCGTTTCCATGGGGGTAATAGCTAGCAGAATACTTCAGCTTAATTCCTTTTTCCAAAGTGAACTCGCTCATCTCAAGAGAGGAAAAGTAAGAAGCATTATCGAATACTAAACAGTCAAGGATACTGAAACGAGTGATAATATTCGAATTTAGAAAGGAAATTACCTGACTGGTGTTGACAGTTCTTAACGTAGCAGCTTTAGACCATCGGGTAAAGTAATATGTGTCTGCCACAATAAACTTTTATTGTTTTGAGGACGGGGGGTTTATTGGACCTATGATATCAAGGCCCCACTGCTGAAAAGGAGAGTCTACTGAAACGGGCTGCAAAGGAAAGGTTGGTTTTTGTAACCGCCCTGATGCTTTCTGACAAATGATACATTTACGACACAAGGCATGGGCGTCTCTAAAAAGCATGGGAAAGTAATAACCGACTCTCAAAACCTTATAGGAAGTGCTGTCACCACCAAAATGACCACCAGCTTCTCCTGCATGCAACTCGAGCAAGACTTTTTCCGCTTCCTCTTTTTCAAGACAACGCATCAGTACGCCGTCAAAACTTTGACAAAAAAGGATACCTTTAACCAGATGAAAGGAAGCAGACTTTAATCTCAACACTCTTCTTTTAGCGGGATCCAGGTGAAGGGGGGGCTGACCCATGTTCAAGACAGGATCTTATATCGTCATACCAAGGACTGACAGAGTTTTGTGCGCAACAGATTAGATTTTGATCTTGTTGTCTTAGGTTTGATGTATCACTTTCTTCTTGTTGTCCTGCTGCTGAATTAGAAACTAACTTGCATAACCCTTGGCCTCTCACTATCTGAGATGGGGTCATTTATAAATCATATTCCTGCAAGGAGGTGACCCAGTTAGCTCTCTTCTCTCCTAGTTCCTTCTGCACTAACAAGTTCCTGGCAGCTGGGTAGGGGACAATGACTTTCATCCTTGACTTCAAAAGATAGGACCGGAAGTGCTTAACTGCTTTGAAAACAGCGTAGGCTTCATGATATACCGCTGGGTAATTAAGTTCAACTCCTTTGAAAGAAGATCTCATAAAGTCGATGGGTACTTCATTTTTCTCAGCATTCTTTTAGGTTAGGACAGCGGCATAGGAACGGTCAGAAGAAAAAGTGTAGAGAGTAAAGTCTTGAGAAAAATCTGGGCTCATGAGAGATGGAGCGTCTATTATGGCCTTATTTATTGCATTAAAAGCTTGGTTTTCTAGGGGTCCCTAGTGATATTGGGTGTCTTTCTTAATCAAGTTCTGCAAGGGTCTGACCATTTCGGAGAAGCTGGGGACAAATCTTCTCACGAAGTTAATCTGGCCTAACAAAGATTGCATAGATTTTTTGGATGTAGGAGGGGGAATTTTTGCGATGACTTGAGTCCTTTTGGGGTCAATAATCATCCCTTCACTAGACACAATGAATCCCAAGAGTTTACCCTGTTCTACTGCAAAGATGGATATTTTAGGATTCAAAGAGATGTCGTATTTACGACATCACTGTAGAACAGCTCGTAAGTGAGCTAGATGATCGGTTTTGTTTTTATAAAATACAGTCACATCATCTAAGTAAACTATGACAGATTGATTGATTAGGCCTCGGAAAGCGATGTCCATCACTCTCTGGAAAGTGGCGCCAACATTAATCAATCCAAAGGGAATTTTACGATAAGCATAAGTTCCCCACGGAGTACGGAAGGTAGTTTTAAGTTGGTCTGGTGGAGACATCAGGACTTGGTTGTACCCCAAGAAACCATCCAGTAAGGATAGCCTCTCAGAACCAGATACCTGTTGAAGGATCTGTTCCATGGGTGGGATAGGATCGTTTTCTTTATCAGACCCTCTATTAAGGTTTCAGAAATCGACGTAGAGTTGAATTTCCCCACTTTTCTTCCGTACTGGGACAAGGTTAGAAACCCATTGAGTGTGCCTAACAAGAAAAGTTATCTTAGCATTTAGGATCTTATTCAATTCATTTTGAATGGTCGGTTCGAGTTTAGGGTGCATTTTCCTCATTTTTTGTTGAAAGGGTAAGGTTTGGGGCTTCATCGGAATGACATGTTGTATGATGTTAGGGTTGAACGTTTTAAGGTCATCATACATCCATGCAAAGACATATTTAAATTCTTTGAACAATTTAATAAATGCAGATTTTTCTTGTTGAGAACATCCCAACCCTAGATTAATGCACTGAGGATTTTCATTAGTTCCTAAGTTCACCTTTTCATAAGATAACGAGGAACTATTGGTTTTACAGTTGACCATATTTTTAAATTTATCTTGAAGATCATAAAACTTCTCTAATCTAACTACAGATTTAGGGATCGAGTTTACCATATCCGATGAGGATTCAGGAGTTCTCAGATCTGGTATTACCGTGAAATCGCACAAATTGTCGTCGTGCGTGTGTTCGTCTATCACCGTGCCTTGAAAAGTTTCTTCCATGTGTAGAAAGTTAATAATCTGTTGATCATCGTCAATTACTCTCCAATTCGTGATGTTGTCGGGGACGGATGGCCGGAATAACAACTCGATGGAGAATGCGTCTGGGGACAAGCCTTCTGCAGGAAGAAGTTTAGAAGCTACATTAGCTAATAAATCTGCTTCAGAGTTATTCAATCTACGAATAGAATTTATATTGAAAGCAGAAAATTTATTCATTAAATTCCATACCTCAGACTGGTAGCTTTTGAGATGCAGAGAAAGATAATGGATAGAATCTCTTACTTGTCTAACCACTATTTCAGAGTCGCCAAAGATGGTTAAATTTTGAATGTTCATATCCGAAGCTTTTCTGAGACCTTGCAGTAAAGCCTCATATTCTACAGTATTTTTAGTACATTCAAATTCCAACCTACATGCAATCAATGTTTTGTTACCTGCTGGATCGATAATGACGTAGCTTGCTCCAAATCCTTCTTTGGACTTTGACCCGTCAAAATAAAGAGACCAAATTTGATTTCCATTGGGTCCATGAGACCGTTGCGTAGAAGCCGTTGGCTGCATATATGCTGCAATCTCAGACTGTTGTTCTGGATTGGTGATAGGTGAAGCCTCAGCCATGAAATTGCCAAAGAAAGTGTCCATCCCTTGTACTTCGGGTGAATCAACAGAAGGTGTAAATGGTTCGTTGGGATCGTTCAAATCTGTGACCATGAACTTAAGGTAGAGCTCATGATTTACTTTGATTTTATTAGTCTTGTCATTCTCTGGAAGCCATAGATGGGACCAATCTGTCGCAAAATAACCATGTAGCTGCTCCGACCAGTCCCTGCTTAAAAATAGACCATACACTTCTAGAATATCCACAACAATTATATCAATAACTTGATGAACCTTGGGGTTAGACAATAATCTAATAAGCACATTCTTTAGTTCGCCTATGACTTTAACATTTGTCTGATCAAGTTGTATGATTTTTAAAGTCGATGGTTCAACTTCTGCGTTAATTTTCTGGCATACAGACCATGACATCACATTGGATGACGCTCCTAAGTCTACCATACAATTGTGCACGTTTATATTAAAGATTTCGAAAGTTAACAAGAATGGAGGTACATTTTTGCGAGTACTAAGAGTAGTAGCTTGTGGATTTTTACTCGCAGTTTCTAAAGCTAATTTATTTACATTATTTACATTATTTACATTACTTACAGGAAGGCTTCCTTTATCTTGAGGATTAAGATTGTTTTTAGTGGAAGTCTTCTGGGGAACTTTCTTCTGCACAACCTTGTTACCATTAGAATTACCATTTTTTCCATTCTCTGAGATATTCTGTAACATTTTTTGTAGCAGAAATGGAAACTTCAATAACTCATAAATCGAAATGTTAGCTCTCAACTTTTTAAGATCTTCAACTACATCATAATCTAAGTTGGGGTTCACATTACTCTGTTTAGTCTCAGCTGATTTAGATTGCTTTGGAGGTGAAGTTGTAGTGTTTTCGGAAGAAGGTTTGTTGGTTGTCTTACTTCTGGTATTGTAGGGGTGTACTGTCTCGAAGTTAGCTTGAAAGATGCTATCCGAGAAGTGTCCAAAAATGCTTGGAGAAGACTCTTCTTCTTGAACTGTCTCTTGTTCAACTACCTCCTCAGGAATATCAGGAGGCATCAAGTTATCTTGGGATTCTAGAATTGTTTGAAGGGCGCATTGCAGACTTTCTAGATTTAGGCCTTCTGTGGTTGGATTAGGTCAGTTGGTAGGAAAAGGCTTTCGGAACGGGGACTTGTAAGGTCCTTTGCTCGAGGAAGCTTCTTCGGTTGTCCTTTTCAAGTCTATAACTTGATTTGACAGTTTTTGAACAACTTTAGTTAAGTTTTCTAAATCAGAGTTTTCAGGTTGTGTTTTACTTTGAGTGGGTCTGGGGAGGATTTCGATCTTCTTTTTTGGAGGAAGAACTAGTCTCAGTTTCATTGCTAGTAGTGTCTTTAAGACTAAGTATGTCTTTTTCAATCTAGATGGCCTCCTCAAAGGCTTCTAACAATGTGGCTTTCTTAGATCGTTTAACCCAAATAGCTATACTTTGATGCAAAGATTTAGTGTAGTAAGCTATTATAAGACTCTCAGCAGGCATGGAATCCATAGGGATTCGGTTTTTAAGTGTTAAGAATCTTTGATTAAAGTATTTAAATTTTTCTTTTGGGTTCATTCTTAAGCTAGAAAGGTCCATGACTAGGACTTCCAGAGGTTTACCGTCTCTGAACTTTTCCAAAAATCATGACTCAAACTTTTCCCAAGACAATATGGTATGGTGTTGTTGGGAAAAGTACCATGTGGATGCATTACCCTCGAAAGTATAGGGGAACAACCTACATACAACGTCTTCATGTTCGACATTGCGGAGTCTTATGGCTAACATAAACTTTTTAATGTGATCTTCAGCGATCTGTTTTGAGTCAGGGTCAAACTTGGGAAGCCATTTCTCTGGATGTTTAGGTAAAGGATGTTGAGCTCCAGGTACAACTACGGAATCCTGGTCAAGCCAAGGTCTACTAGGGTTGTTCTGATTTTCCATTGGGGTAGTGTGTGTGGAAGGATAAGAAGGGGAATTTCCTTCATCAGAGGAATCTCCTCCAGAAGAGGAAGGAGATGATGGAGGTGGTGAAGGGGGTATCCCAGATTGGATTTGTAGGATTCACAGTGATACTAGTGCCTCCTAATTGTTCTCTGATATCAGAGAAGTACAAAGGTTGTCCCCACGGTTGGTTAGGTTGCCTCAAATGGGCTAAGACACTATGTGTTTTAATAAGAGATTGATGAACAATGTCTTGTATGTCACCACTTGTAGGATTAGGGGTTGTTGGCTCAATTGTGATCTGTGGATTGTTAGTTGAAGTAGTTGTTTTTTGAAGGGGAATATTATCGTTTGAATGGCTTCTAGTCACTATAGGTGAGAGATTAGGTGGTGGAAGAGTCTTGCGACCACCTCGTGCCATTAATTAAATTCAGGCCCTCCTTCTAGTGCCATTTGTTGACGGGCAAAATAGACCATCCGTCAACTGGAAGAGTGGAACCGGTCCGGGGTTGTCTAATAACCCAAGCTGTTTGGGATGAACCACCCTGACGGGTTTAGCGTCTCCATTAGCCGATCTAAGGTCCTAAGAAAACAAAAAGAAAACTAATCTACAATAACTAATCTAACTAAAAATAACAATTAAAACAAACTAAACTAATCTAACTATTCTATATATACAATATGATAACTACTACTATACTAATTCTAACTAATTAACTATCTAAATACTAACATAAATAAATCTTATTCACAAAATGTACAATATCTATAATTTACATATTTAAATAAAACCTGAAAAACTCATTTATATTTTTCCCTAAGACAGAGAAAGATATTCTTGTTGATTTTATAAGTTTATGAACAGAAATAAAACAAAAAAACTAACTAAACTAAACAACTAATATACTAATTCTAACTACAAATCTAACTAAACATATATATAACTAAACTACTAATATTATACTAACAAATAAACTATTAAATAAATAACAAACTGACCTGGAAAAACGTTCCAGATTTGTCCTGTGTATGATGATTGTATTAGCTGATCGGAGGGAGGAAACCCACACCGAATTATCCAGGAGATTCTCATAAATGATAGTTGCAGTTCTCTTTGATGCAGGAGCATCCCTCATGACAAACAAAACCAACGTGGAAGCAGAAGACAGCTGGAAGACGTCGAGCGCAAGTTTTTGAATTTTTAAATTTTCCCTTGAAGTTGATGCACTGAATATAAATGATTTCATTTAATTTAGGCACCTTGGGAAAATTGTAATCAGACCTCGAGCCATACGCTCTCGTCTGAGATAGACAAAGGCATTTATAGAAGTAGTTGCAGGTAGATAGAATTGAATTCTTAGATTATACATTTCTAGAAGAAAGAGGGAAAACCGGGATATAGTCACCCTCATTGTATTATTGTATTATGATCAGAACAGGAGTAAGAAAAGTCTAGAGCATAGGAGAATAGCAGAGAGTTGTAGAAGAACATCCATGTATAGATCTTAAATTAATATAAGAAGTTAATTCAGATTCATGGCTGTTGTGTTATTATGTGTGTGTGTGTGTGTTAAATGCTCTGCTTATGAATATTTACTTCCTGTTATGCATTTTTATTATGGTGTGCATATGATTTCATGTGTCAAGATTGAAATCTGAGAGGAAGTGGAGTGAGTTACAATTGTTTCTCTTTTGAGCAAGGATTCCTGCAAGGAGTGCAGTTGAAGTCGTCTGCAAGGAGTGCGTTGACAAAAGGCTCAAAGAGAGATAACTTTTGTTCTCATTCGTCGTGAAGGTGCAGTTAGGCACAGAGCCATGCAAGGAGTGCGCAGGCTAAGGGAGGAAGTCTCAGTCATGTATCTGAGAAGAAAATTTGAAAGACTGTTGCTACAGGTGTGCACAGAGTCAAGAGAAATTCAACACTTAGATGTTCTTGAAGATTTGCTACAAGGAGTGTGCACAAGGGTTCTTTCTAAAGATCGAAGTTGTGGAAAATCTCAGGAAGGATAGGCCTTTGAGTCGCTGAAGATCAGCGTAGATAAGTGATACTTGAGTCAGGAAGAAGCGTCGCATGTTGACGAAGCGGTGAAGGAATCTCATGGAGAGATACTCTTTGTTCATATCATGGGTTAACCAAGGAAGAATGGACGATTGAAATTCTCTAAGGAAATTTCACGAAGTTCTGAGGATCGTCAGATCTTGCAGAGGTGCAAGGAGGTTACGGCAAGGAGATCCCGAAGAGTTTAAAGCTCAGGAGAGGCTGTGGGACATCCATTTGAAGAGGATAGGTGGTAGATATCGGTGATCTCACGAACTCAGGAGTTCACAGGGTGAAAGGCCAAGTATTGGGTGTTCAAAGTCATGAGGCATGAGGACGCGAAGCAGTGAGATATTCGTAGTTGTCCATTCGAGGGGACAGGTGGCAAGAGATCAAGAGATCTCGTGAACTCGGGAGTTTGTAGGGTAAAGACCCAGGTATTGGGTATGAAAAGTCGCGAGGCGCGAGGACGTGAGGCAACGAAGGAGCGAGAGGATCGTAGTTGTCCATCTGAGGAGGACAGGTGGTGAGAGATTGATGGATCTCGCGAACTCGGGAGCTCGCAGGTTGAGAGTCCAACATTTGGGTACTCTAGGTAGCGAGGTCGTGAGGTAGCGAGAGAAGGACAGTCATTAGATCCGGAACACAGGAGGACCGTTGGATGTAAGCGAGGGATTGTGTCTTGGGACCTCGCAAGAAAAGGTTCGAGAACTTGGCCACGGGGATCGCGAGGTTTCGAGATAGTGATATCCCGACAGCTGGAGTAGTGTCAGACATAGTAGAGCACGAGTGGAATACAGGTGGCACAAAGGATTTGTGAGCCGCGAAGTGCCGAGGAGCCAAGATTCTTGTGGATGTGTGGCAGAGCATAAGGTGGGACCACACATCTTGGGAACTCGCAGACTAGGAGGGTGAAAACTCGATGATTCAACCGGTGAGGTCGCGAGGTTGCGAAGTCGCGAAGTCACGAGAGGCGCTAACATTGAGTCTAGCCCACGGTTGCATGTGGAAGGAGCTATACCCATATCGCCAGATCGGGTATCGCAAGATTTGAAAGGAAATTTTGGAGGTTTTAAGTCATGAACTCGCGAGACAACGAGATTTAGCAGATCTCATGGTGGTAAAGGGGAGACCTCAGGGAAGTATTGTTGTGGGTGCAAATCTCTCAATAGGGAGATAGAAGAACCTTTGAGTTCTTCGGGGTGAGGAGAAGAAGATCCTGTGAGAGCAGAGGTGCCCTGGGTGGCACACCCTTGCATCAAGTGGTATCAGAGCGGAGTTCTTGTCTGTATATTTCAGGCGGGAAGAGACAGGGAAGGAAAGCACTCTAATACACACGTCAAGTGGTATTAGAGCATAGAAAAGTTCTTTGCTTTCTATAGCAAAGGAAAGAGGGAAATTCACCATGCCGCCAAGGAGAAGAGGTATAAAATCACCCGATCCAGAGGAGGAAAGGGAATTGTCCAGAGAAAGAGAAATGTCCAGAGATAGAGGTAGACAAGTGCAGAATCCAGATATGGAGAGAGAAGTGCGAAATCTTCGTGCTAGAATGGAGGATATGGAGATGTCACAAAGGCGAAACATTGATGTAGGAGATATCAGTGAATCCAAGGATGAAGGTGATGCTAGACACGGAGGAGAGGAAATCCCAACAGAAGATGTAGCCAATGAGCGATTAATTAAGGCTATCGTTCGAATGTGTTCGAAAACAAAAATGGACATTCCAGCTTATGAAGGTGTTATCACCCCATAAATTATGGGATTCAGTTGATGATTTCAATATTATCTGTGTCTGGTGATATTGTTGACAAATGATATTTCATTCTTCAAATAATTTGTGAAAAGAAAAAAGAGCAAAAATAAAGAAAAGAAAAAAGAAAAAGAAAGAAAAGAAAAGACCAAAAAGAAAAGAAAAGAAAAGAGGGCATAAAAGAAGTAAAACAAAAGCCCCATGCAATAATAGTAACTTGGTCATACCTTTCAAGCATGACCAAGTCATTTTAAATTTTCAAATGTTGATAGGTTAGTGAATACATCTGATCAGACCATCTAATCCTGGTCAGATAGCCTCTAGGTTAGAACTAGTGAATACATCTGACCAGACCCTCTAATTTTGGTCAGGTATCCCTTAGGAAGAATAATATCTTAACCCAACAGTTCAATCTGGGTTAATTGTCTTGCGAAAGTAGGTTAGAATGTAGATTAATTGCTTTGCTTGCCTTGCCCAAATAAAAACCACTTGAAGAAAATGCTACATCAAGTCTCCATGGCCTAAGGATATATGACATGAGGTCCCCTTGGTGGTGTCTAAGACAAAATTGGAAAAACCCGTAAGAAAGCACTAATCCTAAGTTTTTCCTATACATGACCTTTTCCACTCCCGACCTATGCTTCATTCCCTTTCCAATGGTCCAGATCACGACTCTTAAATCAATGGCTCACATTGCATTTTGGACCCCCCCTAGCGTCCTGCCTTTAACCAAAGGGGGGGGTCCGGAATCAGTGATAATGTTCACATAGATCTGGATGGTCCAGAACATAGTTCATGGTTTCACGGCCCACATTGGATTTCGGACCCCCCCCACCTATTCTGCCTTTAACGGAGGTGTTATCCGCATTTTTGGTTATCGGGGTGATAACATGATCATGTCATGGTGATAGAAGATCAAACTCTTCTTTAAGAACATTTTCCAGAAGAAAGTTACATTAATCATTTTCTCAAAATCATATTTTAAGAAAGGTACGCA
>ML779011.1:2114943-2126268 GCA_009831015.1 Picea engelmannii | reverse complement strand
GGATTATTCCCTATCCAAGTAACTAATCAATCTTCTATTATATAATGAGGAGATTGCTTATGGAAAAGGTTAACAAGTTAATAAGCAAGCAAGGCAAGCAAGCTAGCTAGAGTTTGATAGGAGATCTGGTGCAAGACTGTGTGGAGGATGGAAGCTACAGTAGCAAGACATTACAAGTGATCATTTGCGGTTAAACTTCTTCATGCATGAGCAAATGTGTGTGTCAGATCTAGGAGCCATCGAAAGGAGATCTACAACATCAAGGCTCAGGTTGTGTATTTCTCTTTCAGTTAATGCAATATATGAGTATGTCTCTTTCCCATAATGATGATGTCATCTTATTACATGATTCCTTGATCACATGTATAGACTAGGTATTGAATATATTAATGTTTTTGCTGTGATTGGTTTGTGTTGTTGTGATTGGACGACACAAGAGCATCGGAGCAGAGCGAGGAACAACAGAGATTAACGGAGAGCGTTCAAAAGGTATGAACACTATCTATTTCTCTTAGTTCATTCAATAGTTAGATCTAGGGAAAGAGTAGTATTCTGTTACGGTTTGTTCCAGATCCAGGTGGATCTTGGGGAGATTGGTCTGTGTCCGCACTCACAAATTTATCCATAAACAGGAGGGGGGGGGGTCCGGAATTGGTAATAACTTGGGCGTAGATCTAGACATCCAAGAACAAAGCGCTCACATCTATGGTTCACATTGAATTCCGGACCCCCCCCTCCGTTCTTCCTTTAATGGAGCGGGGGGTCCGTAATTGGTATTAAGGAATGCGCTAAGATCTGCGGTCAGGAAGTGAGCACGTAGATCTATGGTCCAAAATGGATTTTGGACCCCCCCTAGTGTTCTGCTTTTAACCAAAGGGGGGGGGGTCTGAAATGAATATTCCTCTCGGTGAGCCCCTTGTTACATGTGGCATTGTCCTGTTGGTCAAGAAGTCCTATCACCCACATGCTGCCTGACAACTCGTCACTCATAGACATCACCCTCCACTGAGTCCACTTGTCCCACTTGCTTCTGGGTTGAGTCCCATCCCATAACTGCTGTCAGTCCCTGCTGTCAGGCCTTTACCCTTTCTACTCATGACCGGCCCCCTTCGGTGACTTTTATCTCCAATCACATGCCTCCACGTCAATCACCCGTATGAATTGGCCACCATCATCTGCCACCTCATCCCTAGTGGCCCGTTGATCATTTATTACAGGATAACATACCTGTTATCCTGCTGACCTATCTCCCGTGCCCAACCGACCCCAATTTTTGAATAAAACTATCGTTTTCCCTTTCAGTCGTTATTCATCCGTCGCGTCAGAAACCTCCTATTCCTCCATTGCTCCTGCATCGCTTTCACTTACAGTCTGTCGACCCCACTAACATATTGTTTTTTTTGCAGGTACAATGATGAAATGGTGTCAAAGACAAAACAATCGGAAGAGGAAGAGAATCCTTTCCTTCCTCCGTCGGTTGACTTGGATAAAATTCCTTTGGTTGATAAAGATCGCCTGATAGCTGATACTATATGCAGTTTTGACTTTGCTGATCCGCAGGCATGGCTCCGGGAGGTTTTCCTGGATCAAAGCGACGAAATTGGACTCTGGGAGTCTAATTTTCCATTGTATCTCTTCCCCCAGATTCATAATTTCCCCAAGTTTGCCCTAAAATGCCAGGCCCATTACCTCCCCCACCAGAAAGCCATCATTTCTTCATCTGGAGACGTCCTTTTCTTCATCACCCCCGAAGATATTGACCAAATGATGCAAATTACCCGTGCTAAATCTGCGTCCCCATTCAATTTAGAAATCCTCACTGATCTATATCATAAGACGACTTTCTCTCAGAGATCTCAGATCTTCAATCTTTTTCTTCCCACTTCCACTCCACTCCCTACCACCAGTCCCCCTTACCCTTCTTCCATGTTCTCTGTCAAAGGAAATCAAATCATTTCTTCTCTGTGTGCCCTTCTTGGTTACTATTTTGATCAATGGGTAGATGAGCCCATCCTGGGTTTTCTGTCCATCTTCTCAAATAATGAATAGCCGACAACACAGTTCGATTACAACACCTTCTTGGCCAATAATATCCATGAACAATTTGTGAATTTCACCACAGAAGGCATGTTTAGGTATTCATCCATTTTGGCTTACATGTTCGTCTTTTTTCAAGCAGACAGGTTCAATTTCTCCATGCAGAAGATGGACGCCGACGGGAGGCCCCAGCCAGTCACATCATGGAATTCCCTTCTGAAAAATAATTCTGTTGAATATGAATTCACAGCGTTCATTGACCAGTTTTACCACCCTGTGGTAAGTATGTTGAGTGGCATGCCTGAGCCACGAATAAATGATGAGGTCCAGAGAATTTTGCATCTCTCTGACAACATCAATATAGGAGACTGGTATTTATGTCAGAATCACACCGAAATTAGAGTGTTCAGGTGCAAATTGGCGCCTTACAAACTACCCCAATATGTGTTGGTAAGGATTTTTGTATTAGAATATTTTAGGCAGATAATGAATTCTGATGAAATTCATTTTGTTTCTCTTAAGAAAAAACAGCAATTGAGGATCAAGGGACAAATTGGTTCTTTCATATGCAATAACCGAGGTGCAGGGGAAGAAGCAGATAGAATGTTGAAGGAAATGAAATTCTCTACGAGTTTCATCTAGAATTATGATCCATATGGGATCATTTCAGATATGAGGGTGAAAAACAAAAATGCCCCTTACGCTCATGAGTTCAAGCCAGAGATCGAGAAATTTGCAAATCAGGCAGTATGGTTTCCTGACACTTTGATGGACTTGGAACAACAGGTGCCCTCGACAAGTGCGCTTCCCGCCACCACACCTCAGGTCCTCAAGGAAAAGAGGCCCCAACAGGAGTCTTTTCCTCCTGTAACCGAGGTGTCATCAGAGTAATTCAAAATTCACTCCAAAAAGCCGAAGACAGTTTCAACACCCGACACAACAGTAGAGCAGGAAGTCCTAGCTACCACAGTGACCACCACAGGGGTCAAGCCTGTCACTCTACCATTTGGCTCGAGCCAGCATAAGGAAATCACAAAAGTTGTACTGAAGAAATCTACAGATTCTCCCTTAGAGACTCCGCCAAGCAAGACTGGGCCCAAATTGGGCATTTTTGAAAAATATGACTTGATCAAGAAGAAGAACCAAACACTAACTAGAAGAACTTATGCCCAATTCCAGAAGCATTTTTCCACAGCCCAGCATAGACTTCTTTCAACATTTGATACAGAAAAGGGTAGGATTCATTTGGCTTACCTCCAAGCACAAGTGGCAGATCCCAAAGTGATATCAGATTACAAAAGGGCTACCGTCGAGGTCCAGGTCAAGGACGTGCATCTAGTAGACCAGATGGATTTGCATAAGAAGACTAGGGAGATGATTTTTCACACTTTGGCCCACGCTTCAGCTTCTGCAACAAAATATCAGATAGCTTTGAACAATGCCCAGACCCAACTTAAGATGGAGAAAATATCATCTTTCACGAAAGATAATAGAATAAAGACATTGGAGGAGCTGGTCCTCAAGATCGGTTACAACCCTGCGAACATCAAGGCAGCTGAAGAGATGATTAAAAAGAAAAATGCGAACATCGGATCCTTAAGAAAACAACTAAAGCTCCCTCCAACAGAAGACCCACAGACAAAGGAGATAGCTAAAAAGGAAGGTGAAAAGGATGAGATGCTAAAAGTACTCATGGAGAAGAATGCTCAGTTAAAGAAGATGGAATCAGAGATGGAGAAACTGTTGAAGGAGAAAGGACAAGAAAAACCAATGGAAGGAATTCCATTGAGTGCTATCCCAATTGCAGGATTAAGCACAACAACAGTGACAGTCATTCCATCTGCAGCACTACCAGAAGGAACAACAGACCTTGCCAAGTCCATGGAAAGGATGAACCTGCAAGAATAAAAAATTAGCAGGCTTAAGAAAGAGGTAGATAACCTCCAAGAGTTAAAGACTTCTTTCCAGGCAAGCCTATCCAAAGAAAAATAGGTGAATGAGAAAATCAGGAAGGAGTTACAACAACTTCAAAAACAGACAATGGCAGGGAAGACTTTGGTTGAGGTCAAAGAGATTGTGTGGACAGATATTTCCAAGTCAATAAATGAAGTCTAGCCAATGGTTCAAATCATGTTTGAGCAACATGAGTTGCTCGAGAGGAGCAAGCAGGCTATTGAGAAAATCAGAACAGAGATGGAGGACATGCCCGCACAAGCCAATGAAATCATAAGGTTCCTGAACTCCAAGACCAAGGAGGAACTAGAAGAATTAAAGATTGAGGTTAGGACAAAAACCATACTTGAAGTCAAGAGGGTTCTGACCAAAAGGGGTCTCATGCTTCAGCTTGAGGAGAAGATTCAAGTCATGGATCAAGGAGTGCAGAAGTTTTTCAATAAAATAGATGCTCTCCAAAGGAAGGGCTTACCTGGCCTGAAGGTCATCAATGATAAATTAATGACACTCCCTGACTACAAGAAGAGGTTGACAGAAATATCTAAGGACAACTCAAAGTTCGCAGGGGTACAAGGAAGTATCACAGGTAGAGAATTCATGGAGGCCCTGCAGTTGGATATTGGTATCCAACATGAAATTAAACACATATTCGTTGTCAAGCCTACATTTTCCAAATATACAGACATGGATGAAGTGTATCGGAGGTTGCTCAAAGTCACAGTGCCAAATCATATCAGGTGGGAGGAAAATTGTGATCTACTAGATTAGTAGATGATCTGTCATCATCCAATCACCTGTCCAGTCAGAAGAGGATGCGAAGGCACCTCACTAACGACCTACCCCAGAAATTCAGCAGACAGTTGTATCGAGTCATCAAGCAGTTTTGATTAGTTAAGTTAGTTAGACTAAAAATAGCATGAGCACCTCCTGGTCAGTTATGACAGGAACGTTTGTATTTTTGAATTATAAATACTTCATCTTTCGATGAATTGAGGGTTGTTGATTCGCACACCCTATTGCTATCAAACTGTACTATTTTTGAAGAGATCTGCCATTAATAAAGAAGAGGCACTTTACATGATTCTTGCGCATGTTCACTGGTGATGTGATTTTCTCAGTTAAATGTTTTTCTCGCTCTGTAATCATCTTGTTTTTCGATAACTAATCTTTATGAATAGCGTTATGTTGCAGGATTTATCTTTGATAACCTGTTTTCGATTCTAAAGATTTTAATGTTTATCTTCTAAATATCTTCAATTAAGAAATTCTTAACTGCATGTTAGTTGGAGTTATTTTCCTTATCTTTTCTTCTGTCCATCATTTTAACTATTAAAGATCCAAGTGAATGTGTTATCTCGCCCTGTGAAGGATTTCTTTAGCGTTTCTGGTTGTATCTCAGATTTTATTAAATACAGACCCCATAGCCCAATGGATGTGTAGTTTTTCTCAACCAACTTCCAAAACCCTTTTTACAACAAACATACTTGTTCCTTTTACCTAGCCTAATATCTGAAGTTAAAACAAAACTAAATCTTATAGAGAGATCCCTCTCTGAAGCTAGAAGGGATAGATCCCAGTTTTAAAAGTGGTTGGTTAAGGTTACATTTGTAGATTTCTTCTTTTCAACCTCTAGGAAATTTACCAAGTGCTAACATAAATGGCGACTCCACTGGGGAAGAACTAAAACTGACTATCTCACGTTTTGTTTCCCCTTAAAAGAAAGTTTGATTTCGAGAAGAATGTAATGATTAGAGGTTGATTAACTCTGTACATATTATTTTCAGAATCTCCCTTTGAAACTTTTCCCACTCTTAATGTCCCTCTATGACGACTGTCCCTGCAGCAGTACAACCTAATATCGATCCCGGACTAGCAAATCAAATGCATATTGCATCAAACCTTTTTGACATAATCCTCAAAACTACCAATAATCGGGAAGAACTCGAACGTTCATGGGCAGCCATTGAACGAGACATAGATACTCAGGAACAATTGGAAGCTAGACGGCGTCAACGTAGAAATCGCCCCTAGTTTCCTTCACCAGGAAATAAAAAATAAAAACATATATATATATATATATATATAAACCAAATAAGAGTTATAGATCCTAAGAAATTTCACACTCGATCTCATCCAGACCCAGAACCCTCTACAACGATAGATAATCCTGAGCAGTTGTTGAAGAGAAAGACCTTATCTACCAGTTCAACGAGTTATACTCTCCTTCACAAGTCCCCTTCTTTTTCCAGAGAACCAGATACCTTTCAAAACCTTGATCTTGATCTTTTTCCGCCACGAGACCTTGTTAGAACACAGTCCGAAACTTTTGTGTCTAAGCTCAGCTTTGACCCAACTATGTTGCAACCCCGAACCCCTGAAGTCTTGTCTCCTACGACTAAACTATGAATCACTATCTCAACACCGCCCAATCCTTCGGCATCCTTGTCTTCTGCCGTTACCTCTCCAACCACCCAGGTCATCGTCACACTTCCTCCACCCGTCATGGCGGCTCGATATGCCCCTTTGGTGTTGGCTGCACCACTACATGCCATGCCCCAATACTACCAGACTAGACTTCCACAATTCGATGCAACCGGAACATTAAGAGCACAACAACATGTGGACAAAATGAACGACTACTTAGATTTACAAGAAGTTGACGAAGTCGGCGTTCAAATGAGACTGTTTTCCCAGAGTCTGACAGGAGACGTCAAGAAATGGTTCAAAGCTTTACCCACTGCATCAATCCATGACCTTGTCGCATTTCAAAGAATCTTTCTTGACAGATGGGAGGTAAAGAAAAACCCTCTTCAAATATTGTCAGACTATGAGAACATAAAAAGAAATCAAGGTGAAACTATCCAAGATTGTTGCACCCATTTTAACAACTTGTATAATGCAATCCCAACTGAGATCAAACCTCCCCCGGGTTTGGAATTGATCAAATTCCCTGATGGATTCGATGCTGACATGTCTTACCAATTAAGAGAAAGAAATGATGCCACCCTTGAAGACATGCAGAAAAATGCCATTAGTGTGGAGGCTAATCTGTTGGCGAAGCGGGCACGTCAAAGGACAGAAAGGAGAGTCACGATCAAAGAAGAAACTTCTACATCAAACACTGATTCCAAATTAGATTATGTGGTCAAAAGTTTGGAACTATTAATAGAAAGAATGAGTATTTCAGACAGAAATCCTCCAAGGGACAACCCACCTACTCCCCAGATTTGAAACCCCAATTTTAGAAGAAACCCTCCTCAAATCAGGCAAAGAGATCAGAGAGATCCTAGGGATCAAAGAGAATAGAGAGGCCTAGATCAACCGATTAGACCTCCTCTACAGGAAAACTATGCTGATGATGGGGGAGAAATGATTGAAGAATTGGAGGACACTCATATCAACCTCATGGGAATTCACGACAATGAGGCCATTTTCCTTACTCAAGAAGAGCGAGAACTGTTTCTGCTAAACCAAACACAGGTAAGTAAAGAAACCGAAGAAGCTGGACAACAAACCTTGGAGGATTCTATTTTGGAGGTACACTGACAGTACAACCTGCAGAGCAAGAAGATAGAAGGAAATTCCTCGAAAAAGACTACCGAAACGCAGAAGGTAGCTGAGACTGAGAAAACCCTTGAGCCAACTACTGATGGAAAATCTTCCGGGAAGGGTAAAGATGACGCTCCAGTAAAGAAAAACATTACCATACTGAAAAGACCAACACAGCCTGAATTTGCACCTGTTACCCCACCCAGTACTTCTGAGCAGAAGAATATGGTGGACCAACCAGAGTCAATGAGTCAGACCAGAACTCCCGTGCCTTTTAGCCTGGAGGCAGAACTAGCCAAAATCAAAATTCCTATCCCACTTACAGAGTTGATGTGCAGAGGCGGTTATCATTCACAAGTACTAAAATAATTAGCCATTGAACCTGCCATAGGCACCCAGGCCTTAACTATTGGATCAATGACTCATTCAGACACTGTAAACCTTGCCGACGATCACCCCGAACTCCTTTTCAGACCTGAAGTGAATGGTCGAGATAACACCGGTGATGTAGCTCCCTTTTACATCAGTTTGAACATACACGATTTGATATTGCATAATGCTATGCTGGATTTAGGGGCCTCACATAACCTGATGCCCAAAGAAGTAATGGAAAAACTGGGACTTGAGGTCACTAGGCCTTACAAAGATCTACACTCGTTTGACTCCAGCAAAGTCAAATGTATTGGTTTGATTAAATATTTGTGCATCACCCTGGTTCAGATCCCTTCGAAAAGCATGGTAATGGACGTGGTAGTTGCAGACATCCTGCCAAAGTATGGTATGTTACTGTCCCGGTCTTGGGGAGCTAAGTTGAAAGGAACCTTGCAGCTGGATATGTCTTACGCCACTGTCCCAGTGTTTGGACAATAGAGGAGGTTATACAGAGAAACACTGATGAAGTATATGGTCAGTAGTCAAGAGAAACCTCATAATTACCCCCTTTACTCTGCCCATTCAGATTTAGATTCATTCGTCTTGTACAATGATGGTGATGCTGAAGAGCAAGATACTCAGCTGATAAAAATATAGCTAGTCAAGATGAAGGTCCAGAAAGTGGTGAGGCAACAAAGATGGAAAATGAAATCACTGAAGAGTTCCCTGCTGATTTCTGGAGTATGGATTTTGATGGAGGTGTGAGTAAAGAAGGAGTAGGAGCTAGATTCTGGTTGCATAATCATCGAAAAAGGTATTCAGAAAATCATTCCTATAAGTTAAATTTCCACTGCACTAACAACGTTGCCGAGTATGAAGCATTAATGCTCGGTCTGAAGTTGTTGAAAAAAGTTGGTGCTAAGAAAATAATGGTAAGGGGTGATTCTGAATTAATTATTAAACAAATTAAAGGTGAATATGATGCTAAACATCCATGCCTTGGAGCCTACAGGAATGCTATTCTTGATGCTTTGAAATGTTTTAACGAGGTTGACTTGCAGGTAATGCCGAGAGGACAAAATATTCTAGCAGACGGGTTAGCTACGTCAGTTGCTTCCTGTAAGATTCCTTTTCGCCAAACTCGCCCATACACTGTTGAGGTGAGATGCAGACTGACAGTCCCCGATAATATCAGGTACTGGCAGGTTTTTGGAAATGACGATCAGATAGAGGATTTTCTGGAATGCAAGAACGATTTTGAATGTACAAACATAGATTTAGAAAATGAAAACGAGAATGTAAGTAATTCTGAATTTGAAATAGATAGCGTTAATACTATAAATACGGTAGATACAGAAGACACAGTAGATTCAGGAGAGTTAGGGGATGACGAAATAGATGCCGATGTCTTACAACTGAAAAGCAATGTTTTACCTAGAGGGCTTGTCCCTTTAGAAGATCTGTTTGACAGTGACGATGTAGCTAAGAAACCAAAAATAGAAGCTCATGGGAAAGAGGTAGAGGACTTCAATATAGGAATTGACAAGAACCCTAGGATGGTCAAACTGTCCAAATCTTTACCCCCAGAACAAAATCTTAAGTACATTGAACTATTCAAAGAATATCTAGACGTTTTTGCATGGGGCTATGAAGATTTGAAAGCCTATGACACCAGCATTATACAACACAGGATTCCCATAAAGGAAGACCAGAAACCGTTTAGTTATAACTTAGGAGGATAAATCCCAAACTGATTCCCTTGATAGAAAAGGAGATCAAGAAAATGTATGATGCCAAGATCATAGTCCCACTACGTTTCTCCAAGTGGGTTTCTAATTTAGTCCCTACACGCAAGAAAACCGGTGAAATCAGACTCTGCATAGATTTCAGAAATCTGAACAAAGCATCCTTTAAGGATAATTACCCCTTGCCTAAAATGGATCACCTCCTGCAAAGTGTGGTCGGGTCTAGTTGAATTTCTCTGTTAGATGGTTTCTCAGGCTACAACCAGGTCCTAATTCACCCAGACGATCAGGAAAAAACCACTTTCACCACACCATGGGGCACTTTCATGTATATGAAGATGCCTTTTGGTATGATGAACACAGGAGAAACCTTCCAGAGGGCAATGGACATCGCCTTTGTTGAAGAGTCAGGTAAGTTTATTGTCGTTTATTTAGATGATGTGACTGTCTTTTCCCAATCCGATGATGAATACCTGCGGCACCTTAGACGAGTTTTTGAAAAGTGTAGAAGGTTCGGGATTTCATTAAATCCAAAGAAATGTCTTTTTGGGTTAGAAGAGGGTAAACTGTTGGGACATATCATCTCTAAAGAGGGAATCAGAATTGATCCCAGCAGGATAGAGGATATACTAAAGATAGAACACCCTAGAAACCTCAAAGAACTACAGTCTTTTATAGGGAAAATTAACTTTCTTCGACGATTCATTCCTAATCTGGCTGAACTCCTTCAAAACATTACAAACATGCTAAAAAAGGATGCTAAGATAAAATGGGACTCTGAGTCCAGATCATCCTTTGAACAAGTCAAATGAGCACTCACAGAAGCCCCAGTTTTGATTAGTCCCGATTTCACTAAAGATTTCTATCTTTTTTCTTTCGCCTCTGAACATATGGTAGCAGTTGTATTATTGCAGAAGAACAGTGAAGGGTATGAACAACCCATAGCTTTCTTCAGCAAATCTCTAAGAGATGTAGCATTGAACTACAATATTATGGAGAAACAGGCTTTTGCTTTGGTAAAAGCTATAAAGGACTTCAGGTTCTATATTCTTCATTCACAAGTCATAGCATATGTTCCAAATACAGTAGTGAAAGACATCTTGACACAAGACAACCCTGATGGGAGAAGGGGAAAGTGGATTGCAGTTATTCTAGAATACGACATAGAAATTAAACCCACAAAACTGATCAAAGGCCAAGGCCTTACCAAACTGATGGTTGAATCTACCTTTCAGGCTCTTGACATTAATTTTCTAGACGTGGCAGATGAACAGGGTGAGATGGCGACTCCAAACGTTAAAGAGGTTTTTCTAAACTCTCCATGGTATGCAGACCTTATTTTTGTTTTACAAAATTTACAAGATCCCCCTGGTTTAACTAAAACTAAAGCTAGATTTTTAAAGTTGAAAGCTTTGAAGTTCTGTATTCTAGAAGAAAATTTGTATTGGAAAGATCCTGCAGGTATTCTTTTAAATTGTTTACTGAAAGATGAAGCTGATAAAGTGTTGCAGGAGTTTCATGAGGGTGAATGTGGTGGCCATTTGAACTGGAAGGTTACAACCAACAAAATACTCAGAGCTGGATTTTACTGGCCCACCCTGTTTGCAGATGTACATCAGAAAGTAACAGCATGTCACCAGTGTCAACTGTTTGAGGGTAAAAGGAAACT
>ML779011.1:2080422-2114489 GCA_009831015.1 Picea engelmannii | reverse complement strand
TGGTAAATATCATCAAGAAAACATTGCAGGAGAATAAAAAATCATGGCATGACAAGCTGGTATTTGCTTTATGGGCAGATAGACTGACCACTAAAAGGTCCATTGGTATGTCACCATACCAGTTGGTATATGGTACTGAGGCCATTTTTCCAACTTCGTTAGGGGTCCCTGTCATGAAGTTACTGCAAGATATTCAAGATGATACAAATGACTCCCAGAGAAGAATCAATCAGATGATTCACTTGCAGCAGACTAGAGAGGAAGTTTTCAACAAAACACAGGTCATCCAAGAAAACATCAAGAAGATCTTTGACAAATGAACCAAGGAGGATGATTTTGAGCTGGGGGACCTGGTGTTGAGATGGGATGCCAGGAACGAGGACAAGGGAAAGCATGGAAAATTTGATCATCTGTGGACAGGGCCCTACATGATCCAAGCTTTCAGAGGAAACAATGCCTTTTTGATAAACAATGCCGATGGGTCAGATCTACCAGGAGCACCTGTGAATGGCAGGTTGCTGAAACATTATGTCCCACCTCAGTGAAAGATACGAAGGACCCACTCTCCATTGTACATACCAGTTTTAATTTTCAGTCTTTACTTGCATTTTCTGAGTGAAGAGCATTGGTTAGTTGGTTGAAGCCCGAAGAGAAGGCCCTAAACTACTGATCACTATTTTTCGAAGTTGCCTGAGAATAAGACCAACTAAGGTTACTAAACAGATATGTTCAGAGAGACAAGAAACTAGATTCTTTGCACTTAACAGGGAAAGTACCATCCCCAGATGGAGCCTCTGTTATCACCCCATAAATTATGGGATTCAGTTGATGATTTCAATATTATCTGTGTCTGGTGATCTTGTTGACAAATGATATTTCATTCTTCAAATAATTTGTGAAAAGAAAAAAGAGAAAAAAGAAAGAAAAGAAAAAAGAAAAAGAAAGAAAAGAAAAGAGCAAAAAGAAAAGAAAAGAAAAGAGGGCATAAAAGAAGTAAAACAAAAGCCCCATGCAATAATAGTAACTTGGTCATACCTTTCAAGCATGACCAAGTCCTTTTAAATTTTCAAATGTTGATAGGTTAGTGAATACATCTGATCAGACCATCTAATCCTGGTCAGATAGCCCCTAGGTTATAACTAGTGAATACATCTGACCAAACCCTCTAATCCTGGTCAGGTATTCCTTAGGAAGAATAATATCTTAACCCAACAGTTCAATCTGCGTTAATTGTCTTGCAAAAGTAGGTTAGAATGTAGATTAATTTCTTTGCTTGCCTTGCCCAAATAAAACCCACTTGAAGAAAATGATACATAAAGTCTCTGTGGCCTAAGGATATATGACATGAGGTCCCCTTGGTGGTGTCTAAGACAAAATTGGAAAAACCCGTAAGAAAGCACTAATCCTAAGTTTTTGCTATACATGACCTTTTCCACTCCCGACCTATGCTTCATTCCCTTTCCAATGGTCCAGATCACGGCTCTTAAATCAACGGCTCACATTGCATTTTGGACCCCCCCTAGCATGCTACCTTTACTCAAAGGGGGGAGTACGAAATCAGTGATAATGTTCACACAGATATGGACGGTCCAGAACAGAGCGCATGGTTTCACGACCCACATTGGATTCCGGACCCCCCCACCCGTTCTGCCTTTAACGGAGGGGGGGGGGGTCTGGAATTGGTAATAACGTGGGCACAGATCTGGACGGCCAAGAACAAAGTGCTTACATCTATGGTTCACATTGAATTCTGGACACCCCCCTCCGTTCTGCCTTTAATGGAGGGGGGGGGGTTCGGAATTGGTATTAAGGAATGCGCTAAGATCTTCGGTCAGGAAGTGAGTGCACAGATCTATGGTCCAAAATGGATTTCGTACCCCCCTAGTGTTCTGCTTTTAACCAAAGGGGGGGGGTCCGGAATGAATATTCCTCTCGGCGGGCCCCTTGTTACATGTGGCATTGTCCTATTGGTCAAGAAGTCCTATCACCCACATGCTGCCTGACAACTCGTCACTCATAGATGTCACCCTCCACTGAGTCCACTTGTCCCACTTGCTCCCGGGTTGAGTCCCATCCCATAACTGCTGTCAGTCCCTGCTATCAGGCCTTTACCCTTTCTACTCATGATCGGCCCCCTTCGGTGACTTTTATCTCCAATCACATTCCTCCATGTCAATCACCCGTATGCATTGGCCACCATCATCTTCCACCTCATCCCTAGTGGCCTGTTGATCATTTATTACAGGATAACATACCCGTTATCCTGCTGACCTATCTCCCACGCCCAACTGACCCCAATTTATGAATAAAACTACTGTTTTCCCTTTCAGTCGTTATTCATCCGTCATGTCGGAAACCTCCTATTCCTCCATTGCTCCCGCATCACTTTCACTTACAGTCCGTCAACCCCACTAACGTATTGTTTTTTTTGCAGGTACAGTGCTGAAATGGTTTCAAAGACAAAACAATCGGAAGAGGAAGCGAATCCTTTCCTTCCTCTGCCGGTTGACCTGGATAAAATTCCTTTGGTTGATAAAGATAGCTTAATAGCTGATACTATATGCAGTTTTGATTTTGCTGATTTGCAGGCATGGCTCCGGGAGGTTTTCCTGGATCAAAGCGACGAAATTGGACTCTAGGAGTCTAATTTTCCATTGTATCTCTTCCCCCAGATTCATAATTTCCCTGAGTTTGTCCTAAAATGCCAGGACCATTACCTCCCCGACCAGAAAGCCATCATTTCTTCATCTGGAGACGTCCTTTTCTTCATCACCCCCGAAGATATTGACCAGATGATGAAAATTACTCGTGATGAATCTGCGTCCCCATTCAATTTAGAAATCCTCACTGAGCTATATCATAAGACGACTTTCCCTCAGAGAGCTCAGATATTCAAGCTTTTTCTTCCCACTTCTGCTCCACTCCCTACCACTAGTCCCCCTTACCCTTCTTCCATGTTCTCCGTCAAAGGAAATCAAATCATTTCTTCTTTGTGTGCCCTTCTTGGTTACTATTATGATCAATGGGTAGATGATCCCATCCTGGGTTTTCTGTCCATCTTCTCAAATGATGAACAGGTGACCACATAGTTCGATTACAACACCTTCTTGGCCAATAATATCCATGAACAATTTATGAATTTCGCCACAGAAGGCATGTTTAGGTATTCATCCATTCTGGCTTACATGTTCGTCTTTTTTCAAGCAGACAGGTTCAATTTCTCCATGAAGAAGATGGACGCCGATGGGAGGCCCCAGCCAGTCACATCATGGACTTCCCTTCTAAAAAATAATTCTGTTGAATATGACTTCATGAATATGACTTCACAGCGTTCATTGACCAGTTTTACCACCCTGTGGTAAGTATGTTGAGTGGCATGCCTGAGCCACGAATAAATGATGAGGTCCAGAGAATTTTGCATCTCTCTGACAACGTCAAGACAGGAGATTGGTATTTATGTCAGAATCACACTGAAATCAGAGTGTTCGGGTGTGAATTGGCGCCTTACAAAATACCCCGATATGTGCCGGTAAGGATTTTTGCATTAGAATATATTAGGCAGATAATGAATTCTGATGAAATTCATTTTTTTTCTCTTAAGAAAAAACAACAATTGAGGATCAAGGGACAAATTGGTTCTTTCATCTGCAATAACCAAGGCACAGGGGAAGAAGCAGATAGAATGTTGAAGGAGATGAAATTCTCTACGAGTTTCATCTGGAATTATGATCCATATGGGATCATTTCAAATATGAGGGTGAAAAACAAAAATGCCCCTTACGCTCATGAGTCCAAGCCAGAGATCGAGAAATTTGCAAATCAGGAAGTATGGTTGCCTGACACTTTGATGGACTTGGAACAGCAGGTGCCCTCGACAAGTGCGCTTCCCGCCACCACACCTCAGGTCCTCAAGGAGAAGAGGCCCCGACAAGAGTCTTCTCCTCTTGTAACCGAGGTGTCATCAAAGGAATTCCAAATTCACTCCAAAAAGTCGAAGACAGTTTCAACACCTGGCACAACAGTAGAGCAGGAAGTCCCAGCTACCATAGTGACCACCACAGGAGTCAAGCCTGTCACTCTACCGTTTGGCTCGAGCCAGCATAAGGAAATCACAAAAGCTATACTGAAGAAATCTACAAATTCTCCCTTAGAGACTCTGCCAAGCAAGACTAGGCCCAAATTGGGCATTTTTGAAAAATATGACTTTATCGAGAAGAAGAACCAGACACTAACTAGCAACACTTATGCCCAATTCCAGAAGCAGTCTTCCACAGCCCAGCATAGACTTCTTTGAGCATTTGATACAGAAAAGGGTAGGATGCATTTGGCTTACCTCCAAGCACAAGTGTCAGATCCTAAAGTGATATTAGATTACAAAAGGGCTACCGTCGAGTTCCAGGTCAAGGACGTGCATCCAGCAGACCAGATGGATCTGCATAAGCAGACTAGGGATATGATTTTTCACACTTTGGCCCACGCTTCAGCTTCTGCAAAAAAATATCGGATAACTTTGAACAATGCCCAGACCCAACTTAAGATGGAGAAAATACCATCTTTCGCGAAAGATAATAGAATAAAGGTGTTGGAGGAGCTGGCCCTCAAGATCGATTATGACCCTGCGAATGTCAAGGCGGTTGAAGAGATGATTAAAAAGAAAAATGCTAACATCGCATCCTTAAGAAAATAGCTAAATCTCCCTCCAACAGAAGACCCACAGGAAAAGGAGATAGCTGAAAAGGAAGGTGAAAAGGATGAGATGATGAAATTACTCATGGAGCAGAATCCTCAGTTAAAGGAGATGGAATCAGATATGGAGATACTGTTGAAGGAGAAAGGATAGGAAAAGCCAATGGAAGGCATTCCATTGAGTGCTATCCCAATTGCAGTATTAAGCACAACAACAGTGACAGTCATTCCATCTGCAACACTACCAGAAGGAACAACAGACCTTGCCAAGTCCATGGAAAGGATGAACCTGCAAGAATCATAAATTAGCAGGCTTAATAAAGAGGTAGATAACCTCCAAGAGTTAAATACTTCTTTCCAGGCAATCCTATCCAAAGAAAAACAGGTGAATCAGCAAATCAGGAAGGAGTTACAGCAACTTCAAAAACAGACAATGGCAGGGAAGACTTTGGCTGAGGTCAAAGCGATTGTGTGGACATATATTTCCAGGTCAATAAATGAAATCTGGCCAATGGTTCAAATCATGTTTGAACAACATGAGTTTCTCGAGAGGAGCAAGCAGGCTATTGATAAAATCAGAACAGAGCTGGGAGACATGCCCGCACAAGCCAATGAAATCATAAGGTTCCTGAACTCCAAGACCAGGGAGGAACTAGAAGAATTAAAGATTCAGGACAAGACAGAAACCATACTTGAAGTCAAGAGGGTTCTGACCAAAAGGGGTCTCATGCTTCAGCTTGAGGAGAAGATTCAAGTCATGGATCAAGGAGTGCAGAAGTTGTTCAATAAAATAGATTCTCTCCAAAGGAGGGGATTACCTGGCCTGAAGGTCATCAATGATAAATTAATGACACTCCCCGACTACAAGAAGAGGTTGACAGAAATATCTAAGGACAGTTCAAAGTTCACAGGGGTACAAGGAAGTATCATAGGTAGAGCATTCATGGAGGCCCTGCAGTTGGATATTGGTATCCAACATGAAATTAAACACATATTCGTCGTCAAGCCTACATTTTCCAAATATACAGACATGGATGAAGTGTATCGGAGGTTGCTCAAAGTCACAGTGCCAAATCATATCAGGTGGGAGGAACTTTGTGATCTACTAGATTAGTAGATGAGCTGTCATCATCCAATCACCTATCCAGTTAGAAGAGGATGCGAAGGCACCTCGCCAACGGCCTACCCCAGAAATTCAGCAGACAGTTGTATCGAATCATCAAGCAGTTTTGATTAGTTAAGTTAGTTAGACTAAAAATAGCATGAGCATGTCCTGGTCAGTTATGACAGGAACGTTTGTATTTTTGAATTATAAATACTTCATCTTTCGATGAATTGAGGGTTGTTGATTTGCACACCCTATTGCTATCAAACTGTACTATTTTTGAAGAGATCTTCCATTAATAAAGAAGAGGCACTTTACAGGATTCTTGCGCATGTTCACTGGTGATGTGATTTTCTCAGTTAAATGTTTTTCTCGCTCTGTAATCATCTTGTTTTTCGATAACTAATCTTTATGAATAGCGTTATGTTGCAGGATTTATCTTTGATACCCTGTTTCCGATTCTAAAGATTTTAATGTTTATCTTCTAAATATCTTCAATTAAGAAATTCTTAACTGCTTGTTAGTTGGAGTTATTTTCCTTATCTTTTCTTCTGTCCATCATTTTAACTATTAAAGATCCAAGTGAATGTGTTATCTCGCCCTGTGAAGGATTTCTTTAGCGTTTCTGGTTATATCTCAGATTTTATTAAATACAGACCCCATAGCCTAATGGATGTGTAGTTTGTCTCAACCAACTTCCAAAACCCTTTTTACAACAAACACACTTGTTCCTTTTACCTAGCCTAATATCTGAAGTTAAAACAAAACTAAATCTTATAGAGAGATCCCTCTCTGAAGATGGAAGGGATAGATCCCAGTTTTAAAAGTGGTTGGTTAAGGTTACATTTGTAGATTTCTTTTTTTCAACCTCTAGGAAATTTACCAAGTGATAACAGAAGGGAGTCTGGATGCAGAAGAGCTGCTAGACTGGATTAGATCTCTTGACACTTACTTCGATTATGAAGATATCGAAGATGACAAGAAGGTCAGACATGTTATCACGAGACTAAAGGGACATGCAGCCTTGTGGTGGGATGAACTGCAAGCTAACAGGTGTTGCCAAGGCAAGCAGAAGATTAAGAGCTGGGATAGGATGATTGCAAAGATGAAGGCAAAATTCATTCCCAGGGACTATCAAATTTCTCTGTTCAGGAGGATGTAGAACCTAAGACAGAAGCTGATGAAAGTGAAGGAGTATACCGAGGAATTTTACAGGTTGAATATCAGAGCAGGTCATCGCGAAAGCAATGAAGAAAAGGTGGCCAGGTATATGAATGGCCTGAGGTATGAAATTTAGGATGAACTAAATTTGGCGACCATTCGAACGGTGGAGGATGCTTACCAATTGGCTCTGAAAGCTGAGGAGAAGCTGAGCCGCAAACAAAGTCAGAGGGGCAGAGGTAGAAGTCATCCCAAAGGCAAATCGGTTGCCCAAGATAAATACCAAAATCCCAAGGATGACTGGAAGAAACCTCAGACTCAGATAGAGAGAGGTGGAAGTTCGCAGCGAGGGCGATATGCTGAGCAAAGAGAACAACATAATGAGCAGAGAGGAGGATATGCTGATAATAATAGGTTTCCTCGTACCAGAGGCAGACGAAGAGGAAGAGGTGGAGTAATCACATGCTTCACATGTGGAAAAGATGGGCACAAGTCAGTTGACTGTCCGGATAGGAAGAAGGATGGAGGAGAAGATCACATCGCCGAGGCACAGAGGCGAGATGTTGAAGTAGAGTACGTTGAAGGCAAAAGATCGTTGGTGATGCGAAAAGTCCTTTTGACGCCAGAGAAAGAGATGGAGAATTCAGCACAGAGGAACAGTCTGTTTAGCACTTCTTGCAAGACCAAGGGTTGGGCATGTAAGGTCATCATGGACAGTGGAAGTATTGATAATCTCGTTTCAACTGAGATGGTAGAAAAACTGGAGCTGGAGACAACTGATCATCCAATCCCATACAAGGTTTCATGGCTACAGAAGGGACATCAGGTAAATGTCACTAAACAGTGCTTAGTTGACATCAAGATAAAAGGATATAATGATAAAATTTTATGTGATGTTATTCCTATGGATGTCTGTCATTTATTGTTGGGTAGACCATGGCAATATGATAGAAATGTAATTCATGATGGGAGGATGAATACATATACCCTGGAAAAGAATGGAAGAACTCATATGTTGTGTCCAATTGAAGATAAAAAGGTGAAGCCGGAAGTAAGCAACATAGTACTTCTCATGAGTGGGAAGGAATTTCTTACAGAAGTTAAGAAGAAGGAGGATCCACAATTCTTTGTGGTCAAAAAACCAAGAATTGTTCTGACTAGCACAAGAGTGGATGATTTACCAGAAGAAGTTCAGGAATTGCTGGAAGAGTTCGTTGATATTGTGGTGGATGAATTACCTCGTTCATTGCCATCGATGAGGAGTGTGAGTCACCATATTGATCTCATACCAGGAACTAGTTTACCAAACAAAGTCGTGTACAGGTTGACACCACAGGAGAATGAAGAGGTTAAAAGACAGGTCCAGGAGTTATTGGACAAAGGTTTGGTCAGGGAAAGATTGAGTCTGTGCGCTGTTCCAACAGTACTCAGTCTGAAGAAAGACGGAGGCTGGAGGATGTGCATTGATTCAAGGGTGATAAACAAGATAACTATCAGGTATAGATTCCCATTGCCGAGGATGGATGATCTGATGGACTCCTTAAGTGGGGAAAACGTTTTTTCAAAGATAGACTTGAAGAGTGGATATCATCAGATTCGTATGAGAGAAGGTGATGAACAGAAAACAACATTCAAGACAAACAAAGGTTTGTATGAATGGCTTGTCATGCCATTTGGTTTGACGAATGCACCAAGTACCTTTATGAGGTTGATGAATGAAGTCCTGAAGGAGTTCATTGGAAAATTTGTCATCCTGTATCTGGATGACATATTGGTTTTCAGAAAGACAAAGGCTGAACATTTAAAGCATTTGGCTATTATGATGAAGAGATTACAATAGGAGAAGCTGTTGATAAACATGAAGAAGTCCTCATTCATGAAGACAGAACTCATTTATTTGGGGTTTGTCATATCTGCAAATGAGTTGAGGATGGATCCAGATAAGGTGGAGGTAATTAAGAATTGGCCATCATCGAGAAATATTTTCGAGGTGAGAAGTTTTCATGGACTGGCTAGTTTCTACCAAAAATTCATTAGGAATTTCAGTGGAATTAGTGCAGCAATGATGGATACAATCAAGAAAAGACATAAATCTTTTCACTGGACTAAAGAAGCTGTGAAGAGTTTCAATTTATTGAAACAAAATATTACAGAGCAACCGGTTTTGGTGTTGCCAGATTTTCAGAAAACATTCCAGGTAAAATGTGATGCAAGCGGGTTTTCCATAGGAGCAGTCTTGAGTCAAGAAGATAGGCCGATTGCATATTTCAGCGAGAAGCTGAATGAGGCAAAGGAGAAATACTCCACGTATGATAAATAATTCTATGCCATCATACATGCATTGAAGAAATGGAGGTACTATTTGATTCCAAAGGAATTTGTTCTATATACTGATAACCATGCATTACAATTTGTGACTCAGTAGGAAAAGTTGAATCAGAGGCATGTTAAATGGGTAGAATACATGCAGAATTTTACATTTGTAATTAAACATATTTCAGGTACTGCTAACAAAGTTGCTGATGATTTGAGCAGGAAGTGTTTGTTGTTGTAGGAGTTCAAAGTCAAGACGTTAGGCTTTGATGATCTTAAGGACATGTATGCAGATGATTCAGATTTTAAGGAGGCTTATGAAGCAGCTGAGAATCCAGTTCTCAGAGGTAGAAGTTAGTGGATATAGTATGTGATCCAGGATGGATTGTTGTTTAAAGGCAATCAACTGTGTATTCCGAATTGCTCCATGAGGGAGAACTTGTTGAAAGAGAAGCACAATGGTGGATTAGCAGGACACTTTGGTCATGATAAGACATTTGCAAAGCTGAGCGAATCATACTTTTGGCCAGGGATGCGGTCAGAAGTCAAGAAGTTGTGGATAGATGCAAGATTTGCTATCATTCAAAAGGAAGGAAGCAAAATGCGGGTTTTTATCAACCATTACCCACACCTGAGAGGCCGTGGGATGAAATTAGCATGGATTTTGTATTGGGATTGCCGAGGACACAAAGAGGTGTTGATTCAATATTTGTGGTAGTTGATAGGTTTTCTAAGATGTCACATTTTATGCCATGCCAGAAGACCAGCGATGCGATTCACATCATAAATTTGTTTTTCAAAGATATTGTTCGACTTCATGGATTGCCGAAAAGCATAGTCTCGGACAGGGACATGAAATTCATAGGGAATTTTTGGAGAACATTGTGGAAGAAGATAGGGACTAATTTGATGTTTATTTCTACTTATCATCCTCAGACAGATGGGAAGACAAAGGTGGTCAACAAAAGTCTAGGAGATTTGTTGAGGAACTTGGTGACAGGACACCATAGCAGCTGGGATAACATACTGTCGCAAGCAGAGTTTGCTTACAATGACTCAGTAAATTGGAGCACAGGAAAAATTCCATTTCAGATTGTATATGGAATGAAGCCGAGGGGAGTTTCTGAATTAAGGGATTCAGAACAGACTGATACTAGTAGTGCTAGTGCAAGATAATTCGTTGAAGCGATGAAGGAACTTCAGAGCCAGGTGAAGGAGCGACTATTGAAGTCAAGTCAGGAGTACAAGCATAGATCAGATCAGCATCGAAGATGACTTCAGTTTGAAGTTGGTGATATGGTTCTGGTGCATTTGAGGAAGGAAAGGTTTTCGAGAGGAACATACAACAAGTTGAAGATGAATAAAATTGGGCCATGCAAGGTCTTGAAGAAAATGGGAGAGAATGCTTATGAGATCGAGTTACCAGAAGGCATTGGAATATCTCTGATATTCAATGTTTCAGATTTATATCCATGTAAAGCTGATGAAGTAGGAGACGAAAGTGATGATCAACCAGAGGTCCATTGGCAGAAGCAGATGCCAATTGTAGAGAAGCCACAGATGGAGCAGATACTGAATAAAAGAGTGGGTAATAAAACCAGAAGAAAATAATATTTTGAATATTTGGTTAAGTGGAAAGGCCATCCAGTTGTTATCCACAATTTTGGTCATTACGATGGTGTTATGATAATGTCATGATAGTGAAATATCAATCTCTTCCATAGGAACATTTTCCTGAGAAAGGTTACACTTATCAGTGTCCAAAAATCATATTTTAAAGATAGTTCGCAGGCTGCATATATACTCTCCTGCGAGAATGCTTGATTCCCGCAGGGCACTCTCATTTTGGGTGAAAACTTCTCGCACTGTATTCAAGGCTAGGGTGTGAACATGATCTTGAAGAAGGAAAATGGATAAGTTCTCGATCCTTCTAGAAGAGAATCTTCTAGAAGGATGAGTTGGCTTTCGAATGGTTGGCAAAATACTGACTTTATAGATATATTGGGATCATTCCCTATCCAAGTAACTAATATATCTTCTCCTATATATTGAGGAGATGGCTCATGGAAAGGGTTAAGAATAAGAAAGCTAGCAAGAGATTGAATGGAGAACTGTTAGAAGCCTGTATGGAGAACTGATGCTACAGCAGCAAGAGACTACAACAAGGTCATCATAAGTGGTTGATTTTCTTCATGCATGAGCAAGTGTGTGTGTCAGAGCTAGAAACCATCGAAAGGAGACCTACGACATCAAGGCTCAGGTTGTAAGTTTCTCTTTCAATAAATCAATACAGTAATATGTCCCTTTCCCATAAATATGATGTCACTTTATTACATGATTCCTTGATCACATGTATAGACTAGCTATTGAATATATTAATCTGCCTTTACTTTGATTGGTTTGTTCTGTCGTGATTTGAACGGAGCAAGAGCATCAAAGCGAAGCTTGGAACAACAGATATTTAGGAAAGCGTTCATAAGGTATGTACATATTCCTTTATCTCTTAGTCCACTCAATAGGCTAGACCTAGGGAAAGAGTAGTATTCTGTCCTTCTTTGTTCTAAATCCAGGTGGATCTAGGGAGATCGGTTCGTGTCCGCACCTACGGATTAATCCATAAAAACCAGTTGAAGATGCCAGCTGGGAAAATGACGCAGAGATTCGGAAGCATGGACATACCGTGCAGGAGCTCATGGACAGGAGCCCATGCAAATTTTCAAGTGAGGGAGTATGATGCAGGAGCATCCCTCACGACAAGCAAAACCAACATGGAAGCAGAAGACAACTGGAAGACGTCCAGTGCAAGTTTTTGAATTTTTAAATTTTCCCTTGAAGTTGATGCGCTGAATATAAATGAGATCATTTAATTTAGGTGCCTTGGGAAAATTGTAATCAGACCTCAATCCATATTCTCTCGTCTGAGATAGACAGAGGCATTTATAGTAGTAGTTGCAGGTAGATAGAATTGAATTCTTAGAGTAGACAATTCTAGAAGAAAGAGGGAAAACCGGGATATAGTCACCCTCATTGTATTATTGTATTATGATCAGAATAGGAGTAAGAAGAGTCTAGAGCATAGGAGAATAGCAGAGAGTTGTAGAAGAACATCCATGTATAGATCTTGAATTAATATAAGAAGTTGATTCAGATTAATGGTTGTTGTGTTATTCCGTGTGTGTGTGTGTGTGTGTTAAATGCTCTGCTTATGAATATTTAATTCTTGTTATGCATTTTTATTATGGTGTGCATATGATTTCATGTGTCAAGATTAAAATCTGAGAGGAAGTGGAGTGAGTTACAATTGTTTCTCTTTTGAGCAAGGATTCCTGCCAGGAGTGCAGTTGAAGTCATCCGCAAGGAGTGCATTGACAGAAGGCTCAAAGAGAGATAGATTTTGTTCTCATTCATCGCGAAGGTGCAGTTAGGCACAGAGCCATGCAAGGAGTGCGCAGGCTAAGGGAGGAAGTCTCAGTCGTGTATCTGAGCAGAAACATTGAAAGATTGTTGTTGCAGGTGTGTGCAGAGTCAAGAGAACTTCAAAACTTAGACGTGCTTGAAGATTTTCCACAAGGAGTGCGCGCAAGGGTTCTTTATAAAGATCTAAGTTGTGGAAAATTTCAAGAAGGATAGGCCTCTGAGTCGTTGAAGATCAACGTAGATAAGTGAGACTTGATTCAGGAAGAAGCGTCGCAGGTTGATGAAGCGGTGAAGGAATCTTGTGGAGAGATACTCTTTGTTCATCTTGTGGGTTAACCAAGGAATAACGGACGGTTGAAATTCTCTGAGGAAATTTCACGAAGTTCCGAGGATCATCAGATCTTGCAGAGGTGCAAGGAGGTTACGACAAGGAGTTCTCGAAGAGTTTAAAGCTTAGGAGAGGCTGTGGGTTGTCCATTTGAAGAGGATAGGTGGCAGAGATTGGTGATCTCGCGAACTCGGGAGTTCGCAAGGTGAAAGGCCAAGTATTGGGTGTTCAAAGTCGCGAGGCACGAGGATGCAAAGTGGCGATATATTCGTAACCATCCATCTGAGGGGACAGGTGGCAAGAGATCAAGAGATCTCGCAAACTCGAGAGTTCGCAGGGTAAAGACCCAAGTATTGGGTGTGCAAAGTCATGAGGCGCAAGGATGTGAGGCGACGAAGGAGCGAGAGGATCGTAGCTGTCCATCTGAGGAGGATAGGTTGCGAGAGATTGACGGATCTTGCAAACTCGGGAGCTCATAGGTTGAGAGTCCAACATTTGGGTACTCCAGGTAGTGAGGTCGTGAGGTAGCGAGAGAAGGACAACCGTTGGATCCGAAACACAGGAGGACCATTGGATCTGAGTGAGGGATCGTGTCTCGAGACCTCACAAGAAAAGGTTCGAGAACTTGGCCACAGGGATCACGAGGTTGCGAGATAGCGATATCTCGACAACTGGAGCAGTGTGGGCCATAGTGGAGCACGAGTGGAATACAAGTGGCACAAAGGATTTGTGAGCTGCGAAGTGTCGAGGTGCTGAGATTCTTGTGGACGTGTGGCAGAGCATAATGTGGGACTGCGCATCTTGGGGACTCGTGGACTAGGAGGCTGAAAACTCAATGGTTCAACCGGCGAGGTCGCGAGGTTGCGAAGTCGCGAAGTCACGAGAGGTGCTAACATTAAGTCTAGCCCACGGTTGCATGTGGAAGGAGCTATACCCGTATCGCCAGATCGGGTATCGCAAGATTTGAAAGGAAATTTTGGAGGTTTTAAGTCACGAACTTGCGAGACAACGAGATTTAGCAGATCTCCCGGTGGTAAAGGGGAGACCTCGGGGAAGAATTGTTGTGGGTGCAGATCTCCCGATAGGGAGATAGAAGAACCTTCGAGTTCTTTGGGGAGAGGAGAAGAATATCTTGTGAGAGAAGAGGTGCCCTGGGTGGTGCGCCCCTGTGTCAAGTGGTATCAGAGAAGAGTTCTTGTCTGTATATTTCAGGCAGAAAGAGACATGGAAGGAAAGCACTCTGATACACACGTCAAGTGGTATCAGAGCATAGAAAATTTATTTTCTTTCTGTAGCAAAGGAAAGAGGGGAATTCACCATGCCACCAAGGAGAAGAGGTAGACAATCACCCGATCCAGAGGAGGAAATGGAATTGTCCAGAGAAAGAGAAATGTCCAGAGACAGAGGTAGACAAGTGCAGAATCCAGACATGGAGAGAGAAGTGTGAAATCTTTGTGCCAGAATGGAGGACATGCTGGAAACGGAGGAGAGGAAATCCCAGCAGAAGATGCAGCTAATGAGCGATTAATTAAGGCTATCGCTCGGATGAGTTCGAAAACAAAAATGGACATTCCAGCTTATGAAGGGAGACTGGATGCGGAAGAGCTACTAGACTGGATTAGAGCTCTTTACACTTACTTCGATTATGAAGATATCAAATATGACAAGAAGGTCATACATGCTGTCATGAGATTAAAGGGACATGCAGCCTTGTGGTGGGATGAACTACAAGCTGATAGGCATTGCCAAGGAAAGTAGAAGATTAAGAGCTGGGAAAGGATGATTGCAAAGATGAAGGCAAAATTCATTCCCAGGGACTATCAAATTTCTCTGTTCAGGAGGATGCAGAACTTGAGACAGAAGCTGATGACAGTGAAGGAGTATACCGAGGAATTTTACAGGTTTAATATCAGAGCAGGTCATTGTGAAAGAAATGACGAAAAGGTGGCCAGGTATATGAATGGCCTGAGGTATGAAATTCAGGATGAACTAAATTTGGCGACCATCCGAACGGTGGAGGATGCTTACCAATTGGCTCTGAAAGCTGAGGAGAAGCTGAGTCGTAAACAAATTTAGAGGGGCAGAGGCAGAAGTCATCCCAAAGGCAAATCAGTTGCCTAAGATAAATACTAGAAGCCCAAGGATGACTCAAAGAAACCTCAGACTCAGACAAAGAGAGGTGGAAGTTCGCAGGGAGGGTGATATGCTGAGCAAAGAGAACAACATACTAAGCAGAGAGGAGGACATGCTGATAATAATAGGTTTCCTCATACCAGAGGCAGAGGAAGAGGAAGAGGTGGAGTAAGCACATGCTTCACATGTGGAAAAGATGGGCACAAGTTAGTTGACTGTCGGGATAGGAAGAAGGATGGAGGAGAAGCTCACATCGCCGAGGCACAGAGGTGAGATGTTGAGGCAGACTATGTTGAAGGCGGAAGATCACTGGTGATGCGAAAAGTCCTTTTGACACCAGAGAAAGAGATGGAGAATCCAACATAGAGGAACAATCTTTTTAGGATTGCTTGCAAGACCAAGAGTTGGGCATGTAAGGTCATTGTGGACAGTGGAAGTACTGATAATCTCGTTTCAACTGAGATGGTAGAAAAACTGGAGCTGGAGACAACTGATCATCCAAGCCCATACAAGGTTTCATGGCTACAGAAGGGACATCAGGTAAATGTCACTAAACAGTGCTTAGTTGACATCAAGATAGGAGGATATAATGATAAAATTTTATGTGATGTTATTCCTATGGATGTCTGTCATTTATTGCTGGGTAGACCATGGCAATATGATAGAAATGTAATTCATGATGGGAGGATGAATACATATACCCTGGAAAAGAATGGGAGAACTCATATGTTGTGTCCAATTGAAGATAAAGAGGTGAAGCCGGAAGTAAGAAACAGAGTACTTCTCATGAGTGGGAAGGAATTTCTTACAGAAGTTAAGAAGAAGGAGGATCCACAATTCTTTGTGGTCAAAAAACCAAGAATTGTTCTGACTAGCACAAGAGTGGATGATTTGCCAGAAGAAGTTCAGGAACTGCTGGAAGAGTTCGTTGATATTGTGGTGGATGAATTACCTCGTTCATTGCCACCGATGAGGAGTTTGATTCACCATATTGATCTCATACCAGTAACTAGTTTACCAAACAAAGTCGCGTACAGGTTGACACCCCAAGAGAATGAAGAGGTTAAAAGACAGGTCCAGGAGTTATTGGACAAATGTTTGGTCAGGGAAAGCTTGAGTCTGTGCGTTGTTCCAACAGTACTCAGTCCGAAGAAAGACAGAGGCTGGAGGATGTGCACCGATTCAAGGGTGATAAACAAGATAACTATCAGCTATAGATTCCCATTACCGAGGATGGATGATCTGATGGATTGCTTAAGTGGGGATTTTTTTTTTTCAAAGATAGACTTGAAGAGTGGATATCATCAGATTCGTATGAGAGAAGGTGATGAATGGAAAACAACATTCAAGACAAACGAAGGTTTGTATGAATGGCTTGTCATGCCATTTGGTTTGACGAATGCACCAAGTACCTTTATGAGGTTGATGAATGATGTCCTGGAGGATTTCATTGGAAAATTTATCATCGTGTATCTGGATGACATATTGGTTTTCAGCAAGACAAAGGTTGAACATTTAAAGCATTTGGCTATTGTGATGAAGATATTACAGTAGGAGAAGCTGCTGATAAACATGAAGAAGTCCTCATTCATGAAGACAGAACTCATTTATTTGGGGTTTGTCATATCTACAAATGAGTTGAGGATGGATCCAGATAAGGTGGAGGTAATTAAGAATTGGCCATCACCAAGAAATATTTTCAAGGTGAGAATTTTTCATGGAATGGCTAGTTTCTACCAAAAATTCATCAGGAATTTTAGTGGAATTAGCGCAACAATGATGGATATAGTCAAGAAAATACATAAATCTTTTCACTGGACTAAAGAAGCTGAGAAGAGTTTCAATTTATTGAAACGAAATATTACAGAGCAACCAGTTTTGGTGTTGCTAGATTTTCAGAAAACATTCCAGGTAAAATGTGATGCAAGCGGGTTTGCCATAGGAGCGGTCTTGAGTCAGGAAGACATGCCGATTTCATATTTAAGCGAGAAGATAAATGAGGCAAAGGAGAAATACTCCATGTATGATAAAGAATTCTATGCCATCATACAGGCATTGAAGAAATGGAGGCACTATTTGATTCTAAAGGAATTTGTTCTATATAGTGATAACCATGCATTACAATTTGTGACTCAGCAGGAAAAGTTGAATCAGAGGCATGTTAAATGGGTAGAATACATGCAGAATTTTACATTTGTAATTAAACATATTTCGGGTACTGCTAACAAAGTTTCTGATGCTTTGAGCAGGAAGTGTTTTCTGTTGCAGGAGTTCAAAGTCAAGACGTTAGGCTTTGATGATCTTAAGGACATGTATGCAGATGATTCAGATTTTAAAGAGGCTTATGAAGTAGCTGAGAATCCAGTTCTCAGAGACATAAGTCAATGGATAGAGTATGTGATCCAGGATAGATTGTTGTTCAAAGGCAATAAACTGTGTATTCCGAATTGCTCCATGAGGGAGAACTTGTTGAAAGAGAAGCACAGTGGTGGATTAGCAGGACACTTTGGTCATGATAATACATTTTCAAAGCTGAGCGAATCATAATTTTGGCTAGGGATGCGGTCAGAAGTCAAGAAGTTTGTGGATAGATGCAAGATTTGCCAGCATTCAAAAGGAAGGAAGCATAATGAGGGTTTTTATCAACCATTACCCACACCTGAGAGGCCGTGGGATGAAATTAGCATGGATTTTGTATTGGGATTGTCGAGGACACAAAGAGGTGTTGATTCAATCTTTGTGGTAGTTGATAGGTTTTCTAAGATGGCACATTTTATTCCATGCCAGAAGACCAGCGATGCGACCCACATCGCAAATTTGTTTTTCAAAGAGATTGTTCGACTTCATGGATTGCCGAAATGCATAGTCTCGGATAGGGACACAAAATTCATAGGGCATTTCTGGAGAACATTGTGGAAGAAGCTGGGGACTAATTTGATGTTTAGTTATTCTTATCATCCTCAGACATATGGGAAGACAGAGGTGGTCAGTAGAATTCTGGGAGATTTGTTGAGGATCTTGGTGACAGAACACCATAGTAGCTGGGATAGCATACTGTCGTAAGCAGAGTTTGCTTACAATGACTCAGTAAATCATAGCACAGGAAAAAGTCCATTTCATATTGTATATGGAATGCTGCCAAGGGGATTTTCTAAATTAAGGGATTCAAAACAGACTGATACTAGCAGTGCTAGCGCAGGATAATTCGCTGAAGCGATGAAGGAACTTCACAGCCAGGTGAAGGAGAGACTATTGAAGTCAAGTCAGAAGTACAAGCGTAGAGAAGATCAGCATCGGAGACGACTTCAGTTTGAAGTTGGTGATATGGTTCTAGCACATTTGAGGAAGGAAAGGTTTCCGAGAGGAACATACAACAAGTTGACGATGAAGAAACTTGGGCCATGCAAGGTCTTGAAGAAAATGGGAGAGAATTCTTATGAGATCGAGTTACCAGAAGGCATTGGAATATCTTCGATATTCAATGTTTCAGATTTATATCCATATAAAGCTAATGAAGCAGGAGCCAAAAGTAATGATCAACCATAGGTCCAGTGGCAGAAGTAGATGCCAGTTGCAGAGAAGCCACAGATGGAGCATATACTGAATAAAAGAGTGGGTAAGAAAACCAGAAGAAAAGAATATTTTGAATATTTGGTGAAGTGGAAAGGCCATCCATTTGAAGATGCCAGCTGGGAAAATGAAGCAGAGATTCAGAAGCATGGACATACCGTGCAGGAGTTCATGGATAGAAGCCCATGCAAATTTTCAAGTGAGGGAGTATGATGCAGGAGCATCCCTCACGACAAGAAAAACCAACGTGGAAGCAGAAGACAGCTGGAAGACGTCCAGCACAAGTTTTTGAATTTTTAAATTTTCCCTTGAAGTTGATGCGCTGAATATAAATGAGATCATTTAATTTATGCTTCTTGGGAAAATTGTAATCAGACCTCGAGCCATACACTCTCGTTTGAGATAGACAGAGGCATTTATAGTAGTAGTTGCAGGTAGATAGAATTGAATTCTTAAATTAGACAATTCTAGAAGAAAGAGGGAAAACTGGGATATAGTCACCCTCATTGTATTATTGTATTATGATCAGAACAGGAGTAAGAAGAGTCTAGAGCATAGGAGAATAATAGAGAGTTGTAGAAGAAAATCCATGTATAGATCTTGAATTAATATAAGAAGTTGATTCAGATTCATGGCTGTTGTGTTATTCTGTGTGTGTGTGTGTGTTAAATGCTCTTCTTATGAATATTTACTTCCTGTTATGCATTTTTATTATGGTGTGCATATGATTTCATGTGTCAAGATTGAAATCTGAGAGGAAGTGGAGTGAGTTACAATTGTTTCTCTTTTGAGCAAGGATTCCTGCAAGGAGTGCATTGACAGAAGGCTCAAAGAGAGGTAGCTTTTTTTCTCATTCGTTGCGAAGGTGCAGTTAGGCATAGAGCCATGCAAGGAGTGTGCAGGCTAAGGGAGGAAGTCTCAGTCGTGTATCTGAGAAGAAACTTTGAAAGACTGCTGCTGTAGGTGTGCGGAGAGTCAAGAGAACTTCAACACTTAGACGTGCTTGAATATTTTCCGAAGGAGTGCGCGCAAGGGTTATTTCTAAAGATCGAAGTTGTGGAAAAGCTCAGGAAGGATAGGCCTCTGAGTCACTGAAGATCAACGTAGATAAGTGAGACTTGAGTCAGGAAGAAGCGTCGCAGGTTGACGAAGTGGTGAAAGAATCTCGTGGAGAGATACTCTTTGTTCATCTCGTGGGTTAACCAAGGAAGAACGGACGGTTGAAATTCTCTGAGGAAATTTCACGAAGTTCTGAGGATTGTCAGATCTTGCATAGGTGCAAGGAGGTTATGGCAAGGCGATCCTGAAGAGTTTAATGCTTAGGAGAGGCTGTGGGCCATCCATCTGAAGAGGACAGGTGTCAGAGATCAGTGATCTCGCGAACTTGGGAGTTCGCAGGGTGAAAGGCCAAGTATTGGGTGTTCAAAGTCACGAGGCGCGAGGACGCGAAGCAGTGAGATATTCGTAGCTGTCCATCCGAGGGTACAGGTGGCAAGAGATCAAGAGAACTTGCGAACTCTGGAGTTTACAAGGTAAAGAACTAGGTATTGGGTGTGCAAAGTCAAGAGGCGCGAGGACGCGAGGCGATGAAGGAGCGAGAAGATCGTAGTCATCCATCTGAGGAGGATAGGTGGCGAGAGATTGACGGATCTCGCGAACTTGGGAGCTCGCAGGTTGAGAGTCCAACATTTGGGTACTCCAGGTAGCGAGAGAAGGACAACCATTGGATCTAGAACACAGGAATACCGTTGGATCTAAGTGAGGGATCATGTCTCGGGACCTCGCAAGAAAAGGTTCAAGAAATTGGCCACGGGGATCACGAGGTTGCGAGATAGCGATATCCCGACAGCTGGAGCAGTGTGGGCCATAGTGGAGTGCGAGTGGAATACAGGTGGCACAAAGGATTTGTGAGCCGCGAAGTGCTGAGGAGCCGAGATTCTTGTGGACGCGTGGCAGAGCATAAGTTGGGACCGCGTATCTCGGGGACTCGCGGACTAGGAGGGTGAAAACTCGACGGTTCAACCGGCAAGGTCACGAGGTTGCGAAGTCGTGAATTCGCGAGAGGTGCTAACATTAAGTCTAGCCGATGATTTCATGTGGAAGGAGCTATACCCGTATTTCCAGATCAGGTATCGTAAGATTTGAAAGGAAAGTTTGGAGGTTTTAAGTCACGAACTCGCGAGACAACAAGATTTAGCAGATCTCCCGGTGGTAAAGGGGAGACCTTGGGGAAGGATTGTTGTGGGTGAAGATCTCCCGATAGGGAGATAGAAGAACCTTCGAGTTCTTCGGGGCGAGGAGAAGAAGATCCTGTGAGAGCAGAGGTTCCCTGGGTGGCGTGCCCCTACGTCACTCTTCAATTATGATTACAGGACAAACAAGACATAAAAACTTACAACAATATTATGATTTATAAACCTTCACAGTTAGATAAACCCATATGCAAAGACTTATACAAAATAATTCAATTGATGAAGAAGAGAAATCTGTCATTCATTAATTGAACAAAGTAATTGTTATATTTTATTTAAGTAATGAAAGAAATCAGATATGGATAAAACATTAATTAAATCATATCATTTTGCAATAGACTATGATAGATAAAGTAGTCTATAATCAACTTCAAATGACATGCATAAACTTGAAACAAAAGATTGATATTATGAAAGTGAAAGTTGTAGCAAAACATCAATTCCTGTCTCAGTTTGTATTAGAAATCCATAGCCTAGTTCTCCCACAAATGAGGATGCCCTTATTACAAAAAATAATAAGTATTTAAAGAGATTCTACAGGGTAAAACATCCCTGTAGAAGTTCTCAAAACTGTTTACATAAAATCTGGGAAGATATCCCAAGTCTGACTAAACTAGGAACCTAAAATAAAACTAAAACACACAAATATCTCTTAAACTGTCCAGCATGCCCAATGCAATTCATATGTACCTGAAAAGGGTTAAAAATGAACAAGTTAGGCAGATATTTTGTTAAAGAAAATGATAAAAATCTAATTCTATAGACTAGCTACAGAATCTTACGATTTTGTAGCTGGTCTAAATCAGACATGGAGTCATCATTAAAATCAATTCAAATCTTTTAAAGAATTAAATCCAACTAACATCTAATAGCTATTTGAAAACGAATCATTCAAATTGAAATTGTTATACTAATTCGAGACCAAAACACAACTAAAATCAAATGACTACGGAGATGCATATACTCTGTTTCGTTTGTTGCCACAAAGTCAGGTGAACAAAATCATATCAAACATTAATGAAATCGTTTCATATCAAATTGAGATCGATACAATTAAAACAAATAATAGGCTATTTGTTATGCTGCCTCATCAATAGGAGACACGATCGAATCCAAACAAGATCATTTTCAAATCATCACAACTGTATTGACATAACAAACGATCTGTTCCATGAGCGAATCAAATCAAAATTGGTGCATAAATTGTCACAAATGAAATCGTAACGAGATCAATCAATTGATAACAAGGTTCGTAAGAGTTGTCTGATCATCTGTTTTAGAAAATTGGGGCAGACAAAATCATTCACGAAATCATTTCTTGAATTCATTTTGAAACGACTATTACCCAAATTTCCCCATACGAATTTGACAGAAATAACATAGGTCGATCTGAGTTAACAAACTCGTTTGAAAATTAAAATTGACAGAGATGCAATCAAGTCTATTTTTGATACGAATATAACTCATAAAGTCAATCATACTAACTGAAGATACAAAACAATCCAATCAAGCGAATCGAACAGCTGGGGTTTAACATAGTCATCGTGGATCAAAACCATTCCATGATTTGGGCGTGAATATCATTTGCACAGGCTTTAAATGAGAGTATTATTTCCATAAAAACAGAGTCATTCCTTCCAAATCGGAAACAATCAGAGTTGTATTCCCGATTTAGAAAATTATATGACACATCATATTAAAAGATCGTAACAACCAAACTCACGAAATCGTTCGACAATCACAGCATACAAACTAAATTAGAGCCGATATAATCTAACTATAACAAAATTATACCAAATCGAAACGTGATCGTGCTCTAAATTTAGCATGGAAAACTTCCTGTTCAGATTAGATACAAACAAATCCAATCGAAAGAAAACCATCAATTTCGTTAACTCAATCAGACAAATGAACAAATCAAATCCAATCGAAAACCAATCAAATCCGATAAAAATCTATCAGCGGTTAAACTGGGAATGATTAAATTGTGTATCCAAATCAAAACTTCATTTAATTTTAGCAAAGCGAAAACAATGTACAGGATGAACAACATTAGGACAGAGCCATTTCAAAGGATAGACAGATTTATTCGAAAACCAAACTCGCATCATTATATTAATCCGAGGAATTCACAAAACGAAAATGATATCGAAATTCATACCTATATGACGAGCATACGGCTTGATCATGACATTTTGGAGTTGACAACGACTGTAGCCAATTCAACGTTTTTAAATATGGTGGAACCGGTGATTCTCTGCTTCGTATCAGTTGCTTGAATCTTGTCCTTTTGGCTGGTCAACACAGCAACTTGGTTTTCCAATGATTGGATCCTCGATTGTAATAAGGGGACGTCTATATAGTATCATTCCAACCACATATCACATTGGTCACATGACGAATGTCCGGGCTTCGAAAAATAAGGTGAGGGTTTGGTTAAATTGTTGAGGGTTTCATTAGGTAGTTTGATTCCTGGGTAACTGGGATTGTTCCTTAGGCAAGGGGGGCAATTCGAAACGAAGTCATAAGGTGGATTGAAGCACAAACCCTATGAGTAAGGGTACTCACTAGCTAGGAAGCATTCTATGTCAGAGTCTGAATCCTCACTAAGGACTATGGGCTTCTGCTCAACAGTGGGTTTAGGTTATTCCTAGCCATTCTTGAAATAAGCCGAGCGTTCTTTTTACCCTTGGCATCAACAGTAGGGTTTGCCTTAGCCTTTTTGCTCATAGGATTTTTAATAGCCTCAACATTCTCAGTTATAGCGTCAGGTAAGTCAACATCAGGGTTGACCGAAGGTTTAGGAGAAGGCAGTAGGACAAGGAAGGGCATGGGTGGCTCGACCTTGGCTTCATTAACCACAAGCTTGTCAATCTGGACAAGGTCTGTATCATCAAAACCATTTCGAGCGATAAAATCTCGCCAACTATCACTGTGGATACTTAAGTGATGAACAATGATAAGTCTGATTAGTCCATGGTAGAACAGGCTACTATCGGCCTTCTCCCTTTTAAACCTTTTTAACATTTTGTATAGGCTACGCTGGAAGTAGAAAGGCATATTCAATGGATATCCTATAAAATTCATTAACAAACACAGGTGGTATAGAAAAATGAGTCCATATCGACCCTCATAGGTCACGAATTGTTTAACCACCAACAAAAGGTCATGCCATTGTGGTTTAAGCATGGAAATGGGCATACCTCTGTCACAGGATGTGACCTTTCACGAGATGAACATAAGTGGCCATGGAACCTCTTCCACTTTTGAATTTTTAAACCAATGCTGGCCCGTGGATGGTAACCCTGTAGCAGAGCTAATAAACTCTTCACTGATTTCCAACTGAATGTTGCCCACCTTGGCTCTACAACCATCAAAAGTCAGGGAGAACTGTTGTGCAGCACATAGATTAAAACCCTTGAATCGTTGTACAAAGATGATCCAACCGCTATCCTCTAAGTCTTTCTGGGCATTATCGAACAGTAGCAAGGTTTGGCTACCGTTCAGCTCAATTCGCACCACTGGTGCCATGGAGTCGAGCACACGGTGAACGATCTAGGGTTTGAATCATAGCACACACAGGAGCAGAGTGCATGAAAGGTTTCCCGAACTAACAAAGGTGAAACAGGGATAAGGGATAGGCATTAATGACATCGTGCGAAGGTGGTGGAGCTATTTCTGCCATGCAGAATAGTCATTTCTAATGGTACAACCATCGACGCTTATAGCTGTTCAAACCACTATAGTATAGTTCAACAATTATGTCACTTGCCCGACCAATGAAATCAATGGTAACTATATAAAACAAGGCGTGCAATAAAACGTTATGCCATAGTTTTAAAACCAAACTTGCAAATCGAAACCAATACCAATGTTGGACCAATGTTACATGCGTTGTAACATTTCATGCCAATGCGTTTTAAACTAGGTGTCATATCAAATGAAATATATAAAGGGTTTAATCTTGACACTTATATAGCTTTATGAAACTAATGGTCAATCAAATCAAAGAACAAATAAATCCAATCTCCAGTGAATCACAAACTTAATCACTCATGAAACGAAACTACATGATCAATCAAAGAATGCCAAATGAGTGCAGATCAAAAGGTCTTGCCAACTGTATAATGATAATTAAAAGGTAAGCACAATGGGAATATCAACAAGAAGGATAACGACAATTCAATAATGATTTTAATGCGACTTCGAAATACCAATTTTTCACGCTTACAGTCGTGAAAACAAAAACGAAGGTAAATGTGCAAAAATCGTAAAAATAAAAGTGTCGTTCATTTGAAAATTGCGACGAAAAATTGATGTTTGCAAAACATTGGTGTAGGCAGCTTATTAGTTGGTGGAAAATGTGAATTGGCTACCAACACATATCCATCTCTCCCATTGTTTATAATAACCCCTAAAAATTTACTCTCAATCTGCAAGTGAAAAATTAAGAAATCATGGCAGAAAGGGCACTTTAAGTGAAAATTCATAATAGTTTCAAGAGATGATATTTCAGCTCACTTTATGAGAAAACGGCGAGGAATCTCGCCAAATGGTTGAAAACCCACTTCCAAAATGGGTCGATTTACTTTCATGTGGGTCGTTTCCTCAAAAATGTAATATTTTGGGAGCAATCACTGCTGAAAAGTACGGCCATAGATTCATATCAGTTTCAGGAAGCTATCTTGCTACTTACTTTCTGAGCAAACAGTGAAGAATCTCACCAAACGGTTGAAAACCCACTTCCAAAATGGGTTGATTTACTTTCTAAGAGGGTCGTTTCCTCAAAACCGTAATATTTTGGGAGGAATAACTGTTGAAATGTACAACCACGGATTTAGCTCGTCGAATCCCCAATTTTCCTTATTCTTTGGCTTGTCTGGCTTTCTCTAAGTAGCATAGCTCTGATACCATGTCAGTGTTTCATGGAAACCTGCACAAGAGATCTAGCTAAAGCAAGTACAAACAAATCTTATCAACAAAATAAGAGAGATTCAATATGGAAGAATGAGAAAATATATTCACACTACTCCAATGAGTTGATGATTAATACATAGATCGTGATCAATATGATACAATGAATGAGTGGAATACACTCATATATAGGGGAAAACATTCCATAATTAAGAAAAGAAATCAAGCAACTTGCTTTCCTTAGGAATGTATGCATGCATAAAAATGATGGTAAAAATAGAAAGTCTAAAATAGAACTAGTCAGTTAACTCCCACTAAACTAGTGTGCTGAAAATAGAAATTTATCCAATAGTGTGTTGGTCATAGTAGAAGATGTATCATTTGGAGGGTCATTGTATATAGCTGTGCACAAGATAAATTGATCTCCTCTAGGAGATGTTTTTTTTTGTTCTTGTTTCTTGTTCTGGGAAAGTCACAGGTAATAGCTCTGAGAAGGAGCCATAATGATGGTCATAGGAGGAAAACATGGAGGGAAAGACCTTCCAACATGATATCAAGGAGAGACATTTCCAGACATGATGCTCAGAGATAGAAAGTGTCTAGGAGCAATGTACCTTCCAAGACGGGACCATGCCAAATAGCAGAGACAATTCTAGTGATCATGGATACAGCCAGTCTAGACTGATTGTAGCACAACTATGGTGATAGATACAATTAGAGTTGGTTGTACTACATCCAGAGGGAGTAGAGATTGAGTTACTACCAGAGAATGAGGAAGAGCTACCTTTGGTGTCATAGGGAGAAGAGACAGAGGAGGAGTCACCTCCAACTCTAGAGGGAGTGTTCATGTTTGAGGAAACATCATGAGAAATTCTCCCTGGAGGGTCCTGTGTGGACTAGTAGGGGGGAATGTAGACTTCATCTTAACGTGCCTCAGATGGTGAGATGAAGGAACCAAGACATTGGTTTCAAAAGGAAACCCCGATATGTCTTGTGAGACATTGGTTCCATGAGGGAAACTCGATATGTGTTAGACATTGGTTTCATGAGGAAACCGCTATATGTCAAATATGGTCCAAGATGACATTACCTTTCAGAGGGAGACAATTGAGCCTATTGATCAAATTGATCATGTTGATCATGTAGCTCCAGTTAATGTTCCCAGAGATATTGCAATAGGTCAGAAGAGACCTGCATGGACTCATCAGACTCTGTAGGAGGCAGAAGGACATGCAACTCATAGTGGTACCTTCCGAGTGAGAAAGAGACCTCATAGATATTTTTGCTATGTCGCAGCTATGATTCACATCATTCATTTTTTATACTTCCTGTTATGAGGAGGCAACTAGTCATCCAGTATCGAGAGATGTCATGATGGATGAGTATCAGTCCATCATGAAGAATTATGTGTGGGATATTGTTTAGAGACTTGAGGGGAAGTTTGTAGTGACTTCCAAATGGATCTATAAGATCAAAAACACAATTTATGGGAGCATCAAGAGGCACAAAATGATATTTGTTTCTAGAGGATTCTCTCAGGTGGAGGGAATAAATTAGGAGGAGACATTTTCTCATGTTGCTCGATACACTTCTATCCGAATGATTATTTCCCTTGCAACATCCATGGGTTGGAGACTACATCAGATGGATATGAAGACAATATTTCTCAATGGAGAGATTGAGGAAGAAGTATACATCAAGTAGCCAGATGGTTTTATGATACATGAGAAGGAGTCTCATGTGTGCAGGTTGAAGAAGACCTTGTATGGACTCAAGCAGGCACCGAGGATTGATGGATACCCGATGAGTTTGGGCTTCAGCAAAAAAAAATGTGTTGTTAATCCCAACTTGTACTTCAATATTGTTAATGGTGAGTGCCTGATTTTGGTCCTCTATGTTGATGATTTATTCCTCACCGGTACAGAGAGCCTTATTGTTGAATGCTAGTATGTGTTGGCCTATGAGTTTGATATGAAGGACCTTGGTATGATGCACTACTTCTTGGGACTAGAGGTGTGGTAGAGAACTTATGAGATCTTCCTAAGTCAGGGGAAGTACACAGTTGAGATATTGGAGAAGTTTGGGATGTTGAACTGGAAGCCCATGGCTACACTAATGGTTACAAATCTGAAGAAACTAAGTGTGTCTTCTTCCGATTCTGATGAAATTGATTTGAATATGTATAGAAAGTTGATTGGATCATTAATGTATCTGGTTAACACCATACCAGATATTTTCTATGTATTGAGTACACTTAGCCAATTTATGAGTCAGCAGAGAAAGACACACTGGATTGTTGTGAAGAATGTGTTGAGATACATATGAGGCATAGTTGTACATGGTGTTGGGCTCTAAAGATGTCCTAAAATATAACCTCTATGCATCATCCAAAGGTAGGCACTGGCACAAGTGTTTTACTTGTTTCCTATGTAGGTTCTTACCTTCTGTTTTCAATACCCATCCTCCAAAGATGCAACCCCTGCAAAGGGACAACAATCGTAACAAAAGGAACGACAATTGTTCCGTTCAAATGAACAACACTACCTGCAAAAGGAACAACAATCGTGACAAGGTAACGATAGTTGTTATATTGGGTCGAACTAATGTTGTAATAATTGAGTTGTAGTATTTGCCCAACTATTTAATTTATCAATCCGAGGTTCATAAACTTACAAAGCACACACAAAGTATATGCAAGATTGAAGAGGAACTAATCTAATCTAATGTTTAAGCTACGAATGAAATTGAATCATTAATCTAACACACGACTGAAATAGAATAATTAATCTAACACATGACTGAAATAGAATCATTAATCTAACACACAACTGGAATTGAATCATTAATCTAACACACGAATGGAATTGAAATTAACCTAGGAATGGAAAATTGCGTAAATGGAATTAATCTAGAAATGGCGAACTACGTGAAGGAAAAGCAAAGACAACATGTGAAGAGTTGAATGGCACAACAACATATGAGAGCTCTCACCAATGAAGCAATCTTCTATTATAATAATCAAATCAATATTCATAGAAGAATAATGAAAGCATGAAAACCAAAACCATGAATCAAAGATAAGAATCCCTTTCTCTTTCAAATCCTAATGAATATCATTAATGACTTCTAATTACATATTCTAAATTGAATCCTAATTGAATTCTCATGAAGAGAGAGCACTCTCTTTTATACATGACAGCCTTGAAGATAATATAACTATCTCATTATTACAGATCCACTTTTTTCTCAACCTATTCCCCATTATTACAAATATAATCCCTTCAAATCCTCACACATATCTCTCATATATCTTGGATAATATATTCCAACCAAATCTCCATGATCTTCTCCTTGAATTATCTCCTCAAATCTTGAAATGGTGGAGGAAGTATTCGAGAAGTCATTTTGAATTAATCCTTCACATATTCCTACACATTACAAAGTTCACACATATTTGAGATATATATAAAAACATGTCAATTTTCTAACATTTAATCACAAATTCCCTTTTAATACTAAAATGAATAAAGTGGGGAACAATAAGGTGAAACCCAAGTATATTTATGGAAATGATATCGTGAAAGGTTAATGGGGTGATGAAATGTGGAGAATGATGAAGGGAAAGGTGGATGAAATAGGAAATTTATGAGCCCCAACACATGGTCTAATATATACTTCCAGTATTGACATGATATTGTAGGGATATACTGACTCTGATTGGGAAGGAAGCATAATGGATATGAAGGGAACCTCTAGGTATTTCTTCACTTTGGGATCAGCCATGGTTTCCTGTGTAGCAGTAAACAAACTTATGTGGATTTGAGCACAACAGAAGAAAAGTACATTGCATTAAGTATGGAAGTCTGTGAAGTAGTGTGGCTTTGCAAGATCCTTGCATATTTATATGAACATGTGTTGGATTCCACCGTTATTCATTATGGTAACCAAAGATGTGTGAATATATCAGAGAATCCAATGTTTCATGAAAAATTGAACCACATTGAGATCAAGTACCATTACATCCGAGACATGGTGCAGAGGAAGGAAATATTGGTGGAGTACCTTCCTACAGATGAGCAGGTTTTTGATGTTCTTTCCAAACCAGGACAAAATTCAAGTACTTCCATGACAAACTTGGTGTGGCAGAGAATCCCTCCCTCCCTAAGAGGGAGTGTTTATGTTTTCATCTTCTTGAGACATTCTCTAGATCATAATCCTCTGTGACCGAGTTGAGTTGATTTGTGGGGAGACTTATCTGAGAAGGTATAAGTTGGACACGTATACGAGAAGGGATAAGTGGGTTTGGGCTTATCAGAGAAGGGATAAGTAAGTTGATCTATAAGGACACTTATCTGAGAAGGGATATCCCAACATCCATTATGGAGAGCACATAAGGAAACGTCCCATGTGGAGAGAACATGAGGACATGTCAAGGGAGTTGACCTTGATGTCACACACTATGGGGAGTTTACCCTAGTGTTTCTAGAGGGATTAGCCTCTATAATTCCACATGGGAGTGCCATGTGTGAAAGACATTTTCTAGATCATACTCCTTTTTGAACTGAGTTGAGTTGATATGTGAGGACACTTATTCAAGAAGGGATAAGTGGGACACTTATTCGAGAATGGATAAGTGAATTTGGGCTTATGTAGACCAACGTCCCTTGTGGAGATCACATGATGACATGTCCCTTGTGGAGAGAACATGAGGACATGTCAAGGTATTTGACCTTGATGTCACACACTATGGGGATTTGACCCTAAGTGTTCCAAGAGGGAGTATCCTCTAGAAGTCCACATGGGAGTTCCATGTGTGATAGACCTTTTTCTACTATGGTGGTTGTGTACCACTGGCAGTGATTGTGTGTCTCTGGATAGTAGTTGTTTGCTACTAGTTGATTATAGAGTAGTCAGTGGACTACTAGATGAAGACATCATGGAAAGATACCTCCCTATATAAGAGGGAGTTTTGATGTTTCAACATTGGGCATACCTCCTCCTAGATTGGGTTGCAAACCAAGGGAGATAGGATACATTTATCATAAAGGTGCACTTGTGGTAAATGGGCCCAAGCATAGTCCTTCCTTGATCATGACAAGGAATAATATGAACTCGAGGTGCTTGAGGTTCTTTCCACGTGTCAGTTAACATCAGACTGACATTCACTCACAAGTGTGCACCTGTGGTGAAAAATCTAGGTGTGGTCTTTGTCCTAGTAATGGTGATTTGAAAAGGAATGATAATGACTCAAGATGATATATGCTATTACATGCAAACCCATAGTGAGCCTGATCTTAGAGAGAGTCAATTTTCTTAGAGGGAGAGCTGCAAAAAGAGTTTCCCCTCGGTTCAGGTGGGAGAGAGATGTCTCCCAAGACTAATAGATGAGTTTCATGAGTCTAGGGTGAAGTTTGTATACTTCATAGACAAGTTTGGCAACATGCAGAGTGTCAAGCAGTGTTGATGTTTGGACAACATCATGAATAAATTCTCCTAGATTAATAATTAATAATATAATTATTGATTATTAAATACTATATATAATAAGTAAGTGATAATAATAATAAATAGTTATTGATTATCCAAGGGACACATCCTTTCATGGATGGTCACCATATGTTCTCTATATATGGAACACTCATCATTGTAATAAAAAATATCGATCATATCTTACATATAAAAACAACAAAGATTGTGTAAACATAAAGATATGAACCAGGTAGGACGGATATCTGAAGATTATGAGAGTCTCAAATTCAAAAAGTAGTTAATGAATCTGATCTGCTATAAACTAGGAGAAATTGAATTTGGTAATAGATTTGGTTGTGATAAGGAAAATTGAAACCATTATCCCTAATACAAATTCATCAACTGTTAAAGCATTCACTTTCCCTAATATCATAGAAATCATTGAAATTATTTTCTGAGAAGTCTCGACAAAGAGGTTCATTTGAATGGAAACATTATCTCCAGGCACATCAAGGTTTGTAAAGAGGTAAGATTGTAATAAAGAAACCTTGTCTTTTGATTCCAATTCTCTAAAGGATTTTGTTGCCACTAGCTCATTTAATGGTTCGCTATCAGGGTTAATTGACCATCTCATCATTTCATTTATATTCTTGGTGTTTAATTCAAATAGAACATTCCCGAATTTAGATATTATGGCCCTTTTGGATGGAATATAATTCTTGAAAGACCATACTATGAATTCTTGGAAATGGTAAACCTAGGGAACTATAAATTTGGCAAGGTCAAAATCCCATGCATAATAGTGGTCAACTAAATCCTAGAAACCTTGTTTCTCTTGTTGATATAATGCAAAGGTATCAAATCATAACACAAGATCAAATATGTCCTTGTATCTATCGAAACGATATTCCTCTACGGGGTTTGGAAATTTCTTGCTCTATGTGGGAAGTGATGTCTACACTTTGATATTGATAATAGAAGAATAAGAAGGTTTTAAAATTACCCGTGGAGGATGCTGACTAAGACAGATACCAGACTGGAGGAATGATGGAAAATCTTGCAGGAATTGTTGACTGGATACTCAAACTCTTCATAATCGCAAAGTAAATCAAACATTTGATCCTTTTCCCCATTTTACCTTTCAAAATACATACGTGTCATTAAATTACAAGTGGAAAATAAATTACAAATTCAAATTATACCTTTTTTGTCGATTGATGTGACGCTAGACACGTGTCGGCCCCATGTCTATTGCGGGGGGGTCATGCATGCTTAGGCTAACCACATATCATGGGGGCCTCAATCAATATATGGGTGCCATGTCGAAAGGAGTTTAACCATGGTAGAGTCTACCCCCCACCCCTTGTGTTAAACTTCGAGCACGCGAGGGGGTCACAATTCACTATGATTCGTTGATCTTTAGATCAGGAGTGCATGGGCTAATATGCCCAAAATTACACGTTTATTAATATTAAATTGTATTAAAAATGAGAATATTAAAACCTACGCTAATTTTTAAACCAAATCTAAATTTAATTAAACTTAAATGTATTTTTAAACGATATAATAAAGATTTCAATAAACCTTTGTTTTATTTAAAATAAAAACAACTATTATAAACAAAATTTGTTTCATTTATTTGAATTTCAACTAGTTTTATTTTTATTTGTTTTTGCAAGACCAAAATGTCTTATTATTCCTAACTTATAAGTTATAAAATTTCCAAAGTTATAAAAACTTGGACTATGTTACAACACACCCCAGTCCTTCTCTTATGCTTTCTGACATGAGATGGACTTGAACCACTGCGCTCTTACTTGAAAGAATGCTTACCAACACATTTTTCTTCTCTTCTTTTCTCATCATGAGACCTACGACTTCTTGACCTAATCAACGTTGTCCCCTTATGGACCTTCTTTTCTATTATGTCCAGGCTCTGCATCAATTTGACATTGAAGTTATTGTTGGATTATTGAGAGGGGGGTGAATTAGTAATAGAGCAATTTAATCCCTTTTCACCATAAAATGCAAGTTTTATATCAATGTAGCATTATAATCCAATAGTTGCAGAGTAAATAAACAATGAACAAATGAGCAATCACACACATACACAGTACACCAGTGTTTTACGTGGAAACCCAAAGTGGAAGAAAACCACGAAATGATTTTTCATATATGACTTTAAGAATTACATTCATTGGAAGCACCAACTTCCTTTTTTTTCTAGCTACAACTGGAAGGAGGCTCCAACCCCCTAGTTTCTCAGCCTACAACCTGAAGGAAGCTCCAACTCCCCAATTCTCTAGCTACAACCCCCTATGTTCTTCGGCTACAACCAGAAGGGGGCTACAACCACTTGTCCTTGCCCCATCCAACCACCCTGATGTAGAAGTGGAATGATGGAACCACTATCACACTATCACTGTGAGATATAATGTTGTAAACCTGTACCAATAAACCTACACCAAAAAACCTACACCAATAACCTGAACCATGCATCAACCATGCATCAACCTGTACCTCAACATGTAATCAACCTGTACCATAAATAAGTGCATAAACCATGCACCAACCTGTACCAACCAACCTATAATCAACTTGTACCATAAACAAGTGCATCAACCATGCACCAACTTGTACCTCAACCTGTACCATGAACAAGTGCATCAACCATGCACCAAACCTATACAAATAACATGTCACAACAACATGTCCAAAC
>ML779011.1:2069178-2080372 GCA_009831015.1 Picea engelmannii | reverse complement strand
ACCTATAATCAACTTGTACCATAAACAAGTGCATCAACCATGCACCAACTTGTACCTCAACCTGTACCATGAACAAGTGCATCAACCATGCACCAAACCTATACAAATAACATGTCACAACAACATGTCCAAACAACCTATCATAACAACCTATCTCATCAATCTTATCAACCAAATTATATCTATTCACCAAGATCAATCACCAAGACAACTCTCAAATATGTGCATCAACCAAGCATAAAACAACAACTCATAATCATCACCAAGATCAATATGTGCTTCTAATAATATACCAATACAAGTATGCTACATCATCCATAAACCATGTGTCAACAATACTACTAATAAGTGCCTCCAACCATGTACCAAGTATGTACCAATCATGTATCAACTACTCATCAACTATGACTCATCAAGATGTACGAAACATCATCAACTATACACCTCATGTATGTGTCAACTCATCAACTACTTGTCTCAACCATGTACCCAACATGTACCTCAACCAAAATCCCTCATCAATTTCATCATCCAAATATGATTTGTAACTCTGTAATAGACCTATTTTATATGATCACATACATGCAAACCTTCCTTAACTTTAACAACAAGAGACTATCATTTTCATCAAACTTTTCTTTAGTCTCACATGACTAGTTTTGGATTAGTCAACAACCCTAACTTGAAATAATTATAAATATGTACCTGTAATGAATAAAAATCTAAAAATAGTACACAATGTTCTTCAGTGTGTTTTATGCAATTCCTCCAGGTGTCACTACTTGGAACCTCTCATAAAAGGAGTTGTAGCAAAAATGACATACCTTGTTGAATTTTGACTTATTTTAGAGAGTGAACTTGTAGAGCGTGCCCCACACAGAATATTTGTTGTATGGATATGAAAATTTTACAAAGAATACTACAAATTGTACTCTAACCAACACTTTTTTTCTTACTTAATTTGGATCTGTTATAAAAGTTATGAAATTTTTACCCGAAACACATGTTTTAGACTAGTTTCAAGACTAGCCACAAACCCTATTTTCCACGGAGTGTAACTCCAAAACTACAATGATCCACAAGAGGAAATTTGTACCATAGATACTTGGATATTTTTTCTCAATGTCCTATCAATTTCATGGTCTGAATAATTCTAGAAAAAAAATTATTGCGAAAATGGTGAGATGACCTGTAAATAACATACCTTAGAAAGCATCATCAAAAGAATTTATCCTCCCTTGAATTTCGGCCTTCTTTACTTCACCTTCTCTGTGAAATTCAGATTAGATATCCTTTGGTTACCTTAGTCACCTATAGATATTCAATATTCTCAAGTTTGATATAAAATGAGAGAGTCTTGCCTCTTATTTATACTTTCATGTAGCTTCCTCAAGGAGTTACCTTTCAACCAGCTTAACCCACTTTCCTTATTTTAGGGTTAACCAACTTCTAACCACTTGTCCAAATAGTAATTTATCCATTAAATTTATTATTTAAAGCATTTATTTTGTATCCAATTTGACTTATAGTACACTCATCACTTCACTTTACCTTCTAAAAATCTCTTAAACCACTTTGACTACTTTGACCTTTTGGAGCTTCTAGATGATTCATGAGGGTTCTCCAACTTCACATGGCCATATCTCTCTAACCGTGAGGAGTTATGTGAAGTTCCACATACCAATAGAAATGGAATGACATGTAATATCCATATAGAATATTATTACTTTCAAATATATCAAAACTCATATCGTTATCCATCAAACAAACTTGGGTCCATTACCCAAACCTGGGTTCTCCAACTTCACATGGCCATAACTCTCTAACCGTGAAGAGTTATGTGACGTTCCACATACCACCAGAAATGGAATGCCATTTACTATCCATATAGAATAGTATTACCTTAAAATATATTAAAACTCATACCATTATACATGAAACAACCTTGTGTCCATTACCCAAAACTTTGTGCTACTGGAATTTGCTACCAGACTTTCTTCAAGGATTGACATCAATCACTAAGGGTTGAAATAAATCTACAATATCACTCTCCAATGTTTAAAATCAATGAAAACCAATAATCCATACAAAATATCCATCAACCTAAGCCAACTATATGACAACCTTGCTACTCCTTGTCTCTCATAAGCCTTTCATTATCAACCTTATAGCTCTGAACATCTGTCTCCAGTACTTTGATAGTTTTTACCAAGTTCATGCACTCCTCCTTAGATTTTGTACCATCAAAACTCAAACAAAAATACATATATATGAATTCATCATCAAGACTAGAAGTCCTCTACTCATCTTCCATGTTTTTAACCTTCTACACTAATTTTGTCCTGCTCTATTCGTTGCAAATTCTGCAAAATGTGCAGGAAATTAAGATTTTTTAGATGATTTCATGCAACAACTACATGAAAACTTTGCACAATTTTTTCAGAATACTTCCCTTGGATTTCTTTAATGATTTCAACTTTCCAAACTCTAGTGTGCACACTCACGCATCACTTTGAGCGCATCACAACTTTATACCGCACACCAATGGTTTTCCATGTAAACTAAACTCTACACCGTACGACACTAATTCTTAGCACGCACATCTATTCATGCTAGTTTCTGGCCCATAAAATTCCAATGTTGAACCAATTAATTTAATACCACAATGTAATGTCCCCATCCACCCCAGGCTAGGCCACGTTACACAAGCTCAACTTCGGTAGCTCTGAGTCAACCAAACTGTAACATCCCCAACATACTACTAAGCAATGTTACATTAAAATTTCACTGTGTAGATTCTAATTTAAACTTAAGTTCGCCCAGTATCACTTGAAGTAATGTACTTAGCCCAAACTTGAGTCATGCCACACAACTTATAACAACAAAAGAAACATTATCTTTTTAAATACAACCTTAAGCAGTGAAAGTAACTCAATGACTTTGCGCACCAACATACTGATCACACAACATAATTGCATGCACATCCATCTATGCGCCATGCACCACTTCTGATTTCTCTATGCACATAGTCTATTTTCTTGAACACACACATGAATTCCACCCTCTTGATGCACACAGGTTACATCCTGTGCACCCAATCATTCAATTCTTGCCTTGGAGACTTGTGACCAAAATCAAAAGATAACTTAACAGGAAAGGTTATCATCAACTGACATACTCATGCATAGCTACAAATACAGGCTATGTGTACCATACTTGTAGGTGCAAGCATTATTAAACAAAATAACAACAATTACTTATATGCTATAACATACAATAATTAACCCATGTCAAGCATAGATAAATATGCACACAATAAACAAGATATGAACATAAAGAACACTTATCTTTTAGAAAATTAACCCACTATGTGCATGACTCAGATGTTTCTCCTAGCCATAGACTTTGTTGCTCGTAATCTTTCAACAATAGGTCACTCCCGAGTTGGGGCTCAAAATCCACCAGGGAAAAAGGGTTCCTAGTGATATACTAAGGTTTGATACTCAGTAGAATTGCTCAGTCCAAGTTTCCCATTGCTGCAACTATCCCATAGTCCCTCATTCCCCATGCAATTATCACACCCAAGGAAGTGTGCCCCTTCTCTACTCAACAATGATTCAACTGCCCAACTTCTCTTCCCAAGGTTAGCAACAATAGGTTAGACATGAAGTCTCTGAGCCCTGCGACTAATGCTTAGTGCATCAGAGAACAATTCTCATCCATACTCTCACCTAGAGAGTATGCTCACAAGATTGACAACCTCTTTGTAACAGCTAATCTCTCACCCAGAGAGACTGCTCATGGTCTATCACTCATCTCCTCGATAGTAACTCTGATTATAGCCACTCAACTCCTTACAATATTCTTTGTGAAGATAAGGTAATAATCATATTTTCCATATAGTCCAACCCCCTTCTGCTCACGAGAGCCTGAAACATGAATAATAATGCAATAATAATGATGATACCGAAAATACACTGAGGCTAAAAATATATATTGCATTCCTTCCACTTGACACTTGTCACCTTTAGAAGTATCTTTAAGCCACTTGTTGACTTGTTCCCTATCCTCGGTAACTTAGGATAAAAACATATCCACATTACACTTTTCGGAAATATTATTAAAATATTCCCCCCCTTTCCCTTTTTCGGTGGAGTTCCCCCCCCATCTCTTTTCATATGATACTTTCTGCATGTAGCGATGCAATATTGTATTAATACTCATTATTATATTTACATGGATAGGGGCACTAGCCTATCTACGTTTCGGTTCACCAGCCCAATAGTCACATGGGCTCTCTGGCCTCAAAACATATAAAACCACACACACACACACACACACACACACATATTTATATCAACTCCGTGAACTTCTAGGTCACTACCGCACACTTACCAAAGTGTGTGTAACACGGTGAATATGCACACTTACTTAGGTGTGCACAACACACAAAATGTGTGCACCCTGCATTTAAAACAATTCTCTGTGCACTTACTTAGATGCACGCAACACCAAAACCAAGTGCCAATGACTCACCAACCTATATATTCATTACATAAACCATTAGTACCAATGTCTCACCAGCCTATTTGTACAATTACAAAGGGTCCGAATCAAGGACATTACACATACACTTTGGCTTCGAATTTTAATTGCATGATTTTATTTGGATTTGAGGGAAAATTACAAGATTTCTTTCATTAAAATGATTTTAATTTACCTCATGGGCCAGTTGATCTAGTAGTATAGTAATAAAAATTCTCGAGAAATGGGATTATGGGTTGGGATGTATGGAAAATGTTTAAGTATGAAGATATATAATAAATGTCGAAAAGTGTGAAATGATGATTGCGGAATTGCGGGATTATGGGATATGGAAGGCCAGATTCAGGGGAGTTTTGTACTCACAAATTAAAAATATATAAGTAAAAGAAAGAAATAAAAGTATGTTGCAAGTCAATTTTGGAGTGATCAGAATGACATGGTGCAGGGTGCGGGGTTGGGGTCTTTTGGAACATTATTCACCCCTGCAATATGACTCTCGCAAACAAAAAAAGTGATTATGTATGGGAAAAGAAAAATAGAAAAATGTTAAGTGTGATGCTTTGATACTGTTAGGATATTTAGACACTTAGGAGTTAGTTAAGATATACTTGGTCTAATGTGTCGTCAGGTAAAAGTGTGTTTTTTAGTGTGTTTCTTTAGTATGCATTAGTATGCATTTGTAGTTAGGAAACTCGATGGTCACGATATGTTCCCAACATAGAGTGATTTGACGGTTCATATTCTCCTTGATCTTAATGACCATTGATATGGGGATTAACACCCGATTGGTCCATGAAATTTATTTAAAGAGCATGGAGGGTCATTGGACGATGATCGATTGTGAGAAACTCTCTTGAAAAATCTCTCTGTAATCATTTTATTTTGCATTAATAAATTTCTCCAAGTGGTCGCGTTGGATGGGGCCATGAATGTTTCCCCGTAGGGGTTTTACCACGTCAAAACATTGGTGTGTTGATATTTTATCTGGTTTTTTGAGTGGTTATTGAAGGTGTTCTTCCTCTATTGGAATACCTGTGTTGTCGAACATGGGATCAGAGCCTGTTTGAAGACCCGCTCCTGTTGTAGATCGAGATCGTGAAACCGAGTTTCCTCATATACATTTTCTATCATTTCCATACATTTTTGGGCTGAGAGGATTGTTCCATTGTGTCTGGAGCACTCATTTCAATTAGGAACATTTTTCGTTTCACTCGAAAAGGTTTCTATTTTCCCAAGATATGGCCATTTCAATCAGACCTAGAGGTATAAAGCTTGAATACACATTTTTTTAATTTTTGCAGAGTATTATTTTGGTTTTATTTTTGTTTTATATTATTTATTTTTGGGTTGCCACTCTTTTATATATGTGTATTCTCTTTTCCCCACGCCCTATGCAATCTCAGAAAATCAGAAACATATAGGAAAATGTGCATCTTCCAAGTAAGTTAACCGAGATTTAACCCTTGTTGTCATCGAGAAGAGAATTTATTTTCTTGTGTGAAAAGAGTTTTTTTTTAGCACAACAACAACAACAATCCTCTTGCTAAACAATACAATATGTTTTTCTAGACCATTTGGTTAAAATTTGTCTTATTAAGTAAGAGGTCTTGAGTTCAAGTCTCTCTTTTTGTTACTTTTTTTTTTTTAAAAGTTCATGCTCAAATTGTAAAGTGTATTTCACTTCAAGTATACAAGTGAATCACTATAAGTATGTAATATACCAGATATAAAAAGTATGCAGAACAGAAATAAAATGCTAAAAATGGTAGAATAACAACAATATAACCAGAACAATCACCACAATAGCACTGAAATGATATAAGAATAACAACAGAAATAACGCTTTAATTATGAAAGCAATGTTCACAGGCCTCTTCGAGGGGGAAAACTCCAGTTGAGCAGAGATCTATTACAATAATATCCAAGCTAGGGTTCTCATACCCTCGACTCCTATTTATACTAAATATGTCTATCAAAAGAAGCATCTAGAGGAAGATCCTTCTAGAAGCAGAAGCTTCTATTAGGTCTTCTTACATACGCCTTATTCTATTTTATTGAAAGGCCTTATCAATATTGACCTTTATTACATCCAAATATATTGTTCTACCTATGTGCGGGTTAGGACCCTAACATGTCTGCCCCCTTAAAAACAACCTTGTCCTCAAGGCTTGAGATGTGGAAATTGCTGCAGAATGGTACTTGGTTCCAAAGTGGCATCTGTTGGAGTTGTATCTTTCCACTGGACTAACACTTCCTTGATGGTTCTCTAATGCAAGCGACGCTCACGCTGTTCCAAAATGACTTGTGTTTGTAGCCAAATGGATCCTTCTTCAACTAACTCAGGAAGGTTGGTTTGAATTTTGCACTTAGCTCCAATCACCTTCTTTAAGCATGAAACGTGAAAAATAGGATGTAGCTTCGAATGACTGGGAAAAGCTAACTGATAGGCTACTTGTCCCACATGCTTGAAAACTGTATAAGGACCATAAAATTTGGGTGCTAGCTTCTGACAATGCTCAGTCTTGAGAGAAGTTTGCTTGTAAGGTTGTAGTCAAAGAAACACCTGATCCCCTTCTACAAATTGATGTTCAGAGCAACCTTGATTTGCTTTTTGCTTCATGTGATTTTGTACCATGACCAAATTCTCTTTGAGGGTACGAAGAATAGCCTCTCAAACTGTAAGTGTGTGGTCAACATATTGGACCTTCAAGGCACACGGTAAGTATGAGAGAACTGAAGGTGGCTTATGTCCATATACCACTTCAAAATGAGTCATGTGTGTAGTTGTATGGTATGAAGTGTTGTACCACCATTCAACTAGGGGTAACCATTGAGCCCATTGATTTTTCTTTTCCAAGGCAAAACACCTCAGATATGTTTCCAGACACTTGTTGACAACTTATGTTTGACCATTAGTCTAGGGATGATAAGCTGTGTTGAGATGAAATTGGGTGCCTTGTAGCTTGAACAGTTCTTGCCAAAAATTTCTTGTGAAAGTTGGGTCGCAATCAGAAACAATAGAGTGTGGCATGCCATGAAGCTTGAAGACCTGATCCAGGAAAATTTGAGCCACTGTGGATGTTGTAAACGGGTGTTGAAGAGCGCAGAAATGAGCATACTTGGAAAGGCGATCAACAACCACCATGATGACTAATTTATTTCCTGATTTGGGTAAACCGGTAATAAAATCCATAGAGATATCCTTCCAAATGGCAGGTGGAATTGGAAGCAGTTGTAGTGTGCCTGGAGATTTGACGATTTCTCCCTTGTTCCGTTGACACACATCACATTCAACAACAAAATTACAAATGTCTTGTTTCATACCATCCCAGAAAAAAGAACGTTTGACCCTGTCATAGGTTTTACTGAACCCGGAGTGCCCCGTTGTGGGTGTAGCATGAAGCTCAGAAAGTATCGTGGATTTAAGCTATGATTGTTTACTTAAATACAAATGACCTTTGTATCAAATCTCATCATGGATCCAAGAGTCCCTGGGGGAGCTGGAGCATTGGACTGCAATTGTTGGTCCAGATGTGGACTTTTGGGATCTTGTAGCCATTCCTGGTGAACGACTTGGAGCCAATCTGGTAATATGAAAGAAAGAGAAAAAAGGGATCCTTCATCTTCATATTTGCGAGAAAGTGCATCTGCAACCACATTGTCTTTGTCTTTCTTGTAAATGATCTCATAATCATATCCAAAGAGCTTAGTCACCCATTTTTGTTGCTCCAGGGAGGAAATGCGTTGTTCCAGAAAATACTTGAGGCTTTGATGGTTTGTCTTAATTTGGAAATGTTTCCCCAATAGATAAGGGCACCACAGATCAACATCATGCAGAATAGCCAACATTTCCTTTTCATAGATTGATTTGCCTAGATTTGTTTCAGATAGTTGCTTTCTGGTAAAGGCCAAAGGTTGACCTTCTTTCATAAGGACAACACCAATTCCTTTCCCTAAGGCATCACATTCCAACACAAAGGTCTTTGTGAAATCAGCAAAGGCCAGAACTGGAGTGGTGCACATGGCCATTTTCAAGGTTTGAAAATCTTGAGCGGCGGCTGGAGTCCAGGTGAAAGAGTTCTTTTTTACGAGAGCAGTGAGAGGTGCTGCAATATTTCCATAATTCTTAACAAACTTGTGATAATACCCTATTAAGCCCAGAAATCCACACAAGATTTTGAGAGTCTTTGGGTGAGGATAGTCTTGCATAACTTCAATCTTTTTCGGATCCACCCTGATGCCATCCTTTCCAACTAGATGACCCAAGTATTCTACTTTTGCGGCGCCAAAAGCAAATTTAAACTGTTTCAGGAAAAGTTTGTGCTGAAAGAGTAGATGGAGAACTCGATCCACATGAGCAAGATGGTTTGTCCATATTTTTCTATAGATGAGGATATCATCAAAGAAAACTAAGACAAAATGATGGAGAAAAGGATGAAAGGCATGATTCATGAGGCTTCAGAAGGTGGAGGGGAAATTATACAAGACAAAGGGCATGACCAAAAAATCATAGTGGCCCTCATGAGTTCTAAAGGAAATCTTGGGAATGTCTGCCTATTTCATACGTATCTGGTGGTAGCCTGAACGAAGATCAAGTTTATTAAAGAATTGGGTACCACTCAATTCATCCAGGAGGTCACTGATGACAGGAATGGGAAATTTGTCTTTAATGGTCATCTTGTTGAGGGCACAAAAGTAATGACACATTCGCCAAGAACCTTCTTTCTTCATGACCATGACCACAGGAGAAGAATAGGGGCTCGAACTAGGGTGGATAAGGCATGCATTAAGGATTTACTGGACCATTTTCTCGATTTCATTTTTTTGGGAAAAGGGGTGATGATACGAACGGATATTGGGAGGAAGGCTTCTGGGTACAAGGGGAATGGAATGATCATGAACACCATGGGAAGGAGGGAGTCCTTGGTGAGTGGAAAAGACCATTTGATGTTTAGAAAGGATGGCTTGGAGGTCTTATGACACCGAGGGTGTCTATGTTTCTTGTATGGCATGAAGTTGGGCAATAACACCAGAATGACCTTTTTTGAGCAACTTTTCCATGCAATGGGAACTAATGATCTCAGGCGAACTAGTGGTGATGCCTTGGAATTTATATCGGTGGCCCTCCTAGTCGAATTGCATGATTAATTCCTTAAAATCCATGAGAATGGGACCCAAAGTCCTTAGCCAGTCTACACCCAACACAATGTCACAACTTCCCATGTCAATAGAAAACATATGAGATTTCAGGTGGTAGTCACGAATTTGGAGGCGCCCATTTTCACAACACCCTACACATTTCATGGAACCAACATTGGCAATCATGATTTGGAAATTGTTGATGGCATGGATGTAGAAATGAGTTTCTTGGGCAATGTGGCGATGAATAAAATTATGGGTGCTTCCACTATCAACCAGAATGATGACCTTCCGATGCTTGATGTAACTGATTAGCTTGAGGGTTTGGGGAGCAGAGAAGCCAGTGAGAGCATTGAGGGAAATGATCGGTTCTACTTCGAGAGGGTATGAGGGAGGGGTTATGTCAGTGGTTTCAGGTGACTCAGACACAAGGGGAGTTTCAACATCCTCTTCTGAACTATCCTCGGAGATGGCCATAAAAAGATTTTGTTCCTTACACTTGTGGCCCGGGAAATATTTGTCATCACAATTGTAACAAAGGCCTTTGAGTTAGCGTTCAACCATTTTGGCTCTGGTCAATTTTTGGATCTTTAGTTAAGCGGAGGGAGTAGTGGTATTTTGTTAAGGTTCTAACCCGCGCATAGGTAGATCAATGTATTCGGATGTAATAAAGGTCAATATTAATAAGGCCTTTCAATAAAATAGAATAAGGAGGATGTAAGAAGACCTAATAGAAGCTTCCGCTTCTAGAAGGATCTTCCTCTAGATGCTTCTCTTAATAGACATATGAAAACCCTACCTTGGAGATTATTGTAACAGAGCACTGCTCGATTGGAGGTTGCCCCCTCAAAGAGGCCTATGAACATTTCTTTATGAATCAAAGTGTTATTTCTATTGTTGTTCTTATATCATTTATGTGTTATTGTGGAGATTATACTAGATATTTTACTGTTATTCTGCCATTTCTAGCATTTTATTTCTGTTCTGCATATTTTATATATCTGGTATCTTGCAAGTGGTATCAGAGCACTTTCCTTGGTAGAAATTGTGGGTATTTTTTTTTTAGGGTAGAGACGTATTCTGTTGTCTTTAAGCCACAGAGATATGTCGTTATGCACATAAACCCACGGTTGAGGGATTCATACACGCAGGAAATACAAGTGGTTCTTAAGCACACATTTGTTGGCCACCCTTGTAACCCCTGTTGGTACCTCTTCGAGTGGTAGCGCATCAGACAACACCTGTGTATGGATCGGCCTATATTTCCTTAAGCCCTCTTTAGATAAACCTATCGGTCACTAGACTGCTATAGTGTCACCGAGAACAACACTCGGGAAGATACTCTCTAGTATCTGGGTAGTCAGGTAGTACGGCTAAGGGTACGGTCTATCCTCCTTAGTTAGTGCCTTGAGATATTGGGTCGAGTACTACTGTTGGACCTCGCACATATATCAGAGAGCTATAGCACAGGGCAAACCCTTGTCTGTAGAACCCTTGAATACCTAACCCT
>ML779011.1:2025339-2069025 GCA_009831015.1 Picea engelmannii | reverse complement strand
GTAAATGCAGTCGTGCAGTCTGCAATGGAAGAAGTCAAACACGAACTGACCACCCAGCTTGAATCTATCTTTGCATCACCCTGCACCAAACTCAAGATCCCTATTGATGACTCTTTTCCTGATGCACATACAAAGACTGAAGGTGAAACTTCTTCCCATTCCTTTCAGCCCCATCACTTTCAACCGGACATACGCCTTCCGCGGGTGGATGTAACAAAATTTGATGGATTGGACCCCACTGGTTGGGTCACCCAAATGGAACATTATTTCTTTCTCTACAACATTACAGATGACTTGTCTAAACTCCAGTATGGTTTTCTCCATCTAGATCAAGAATGCTGGTAATGGTGGCAATGGAGAAAAACTTCATGTCAAGGGTATATTGCTTGGACCCAATTTGTGATTGAGATTTATGAACTCTTTGACACTGACACCAACCATTTGGGCCATTTGACAAAATTGAAGAAATTAGGCATAGTAGAAGACTTCATAGCTACATTTGAGCACCTGGCATTTCGAACAGAGGGCATGAATGATTCTTTCTTTCAAGAGTGTTTTATCAGTGGCCTCAAGGAGGAGATTCGGGCCCATGTCCTCATGGCTCGACCTACGAATTGGGTGGAGGCTACTAAAAAATCTAAAGAAGCACAAAAAATTGTTTCCTCTCAAAACCGTAAGCCTTCCTTTATCCCTCGCCCTAAACCAATAAACCCCACTACTCCCTCTGCCCCATTAAAGATCCAAAAATTGACCAGGGATGAAATGGCTGAACGCCAACTCAAAGGCCTCTGTTATAATTATGATGACAAATATTTCCCTGGTCACAAATGTAAGGAACAAAAAAATTTTATGGCCATCTCTGAGGATGTTCTGGAAGAAGATGTTGACACTCCCTTTATGCCCGAGTCACCAGAAATCACTGACATAAACCCTCCCTTTAACCCTCTTGAAGTGGAACCAATCATTTCCCTAAATGCTCTCACCAACTTCTCTACCCCCCAAACCCTCAATTTAATCAGTTACATCAAGCATCGAAAGGTCATCATTCTGGTTGATAGTGGCAGCACCCACAATTTTATTCATCGTCACATTGCCCAAGAAACCCATTGCTACATCCATGATGTCAACAATTTCCAAATCATGATTGCCAATGGTGGTTCTATGAAATGTGGCGGGCACTGTGAAAATGTGGGTCTCCAAATAGGTGACTACCGCCTAAAATCCCATATGTTTTCTATTGACATGGGTGGTTGCGACATTGTGTTGGGTGTAGACTGGCTAACGACTTTGGGTCCCATTCTCATGGATTTTCAGAACTTAACCATGCAATTCAACCAAGGAGGCCACCAATATAAATTCCAAGGCATCTTTTCTAGTTCACCTAAGGTCATCAGTTCTCATCGCATGGAAAAACTACTCAAAAAAGGTCATTCTGGTGTCATTGCCCAACTCCACGCCATACAAGCCACAGAGACACCCCCAGTACCCCAAGACCTCCAAGACCTCCTTTCTAAACATCAAATGGTATTTTCTACTCCCCAAGGACTCCCTCCTTCCCATGGTGTTCATGATCATTCCATTCCCCTTGTCCTAGGAAGCCTTCCCCCCAATATCCATCCATATCGCCACCCCTTTGCACAAAAAATTGAAATTGAAAAAATGGTCCAGGAACTCCTTACTATCGGCGTCATCCGTCCTAGTATGAGCCCTTACTCATCTCTGGTCATCATGGTACTAAATAAAGAAGGTTCTTGGAGAATTTGTCCTGAATTCGATGCTCTCAACAAACTGACCATCAAAGACAAAGTTCCCATTCCTGTCATTGATGACCTCCTGGATGAATTGAGTGGTGCCCAATTCTTTACCAAACTTGATCTTCGCTTGGGCTATCACCAGATACGTATTAAATAGGCCGACATTCCCAAGACTTCCTTTCGCACTCATGAGGGCCACTATGAGTTTTTGGTCATGCCCTTTAGTTTGTGTAACGCCCCCTCCACTTTCCAGAGCCTCATGAACCATGTCTTCTGCCCTTTTCTTCGTTATTTTGTCTTAGTTTTCTTTGATGATATCTTCATTTATAGAAAAACCTGGATAGACCATCTTACTCATGTGGATCAATTTCTCTACCTACTCTCTCAGCACAAAATTTTCCTGAAACAGTCCAAATGTGCTTTTGGTGCCTCAAAAGTCGAATACTTGGGTCATCTGGTGGGAAAGGATGGCGTCAGGGTGGACCCGAAAAATATTGAAGCTATGCAAGACTGGCCGCACCCAAAGACTCTCAAAATATTGCATGGATTTTTGGGCCTCACAGGGTATTATCGCAAGTTCGTTAAGAACTACAGTAATATTGCAACACCTCTCATGGTTCTCCTAAAAAAGAACTCTTTCACTTGGACTCCAACAGCTGCTCAAGCTTTTCAAACATTGAAGACGACCATGTGCACCACTCTGGTTCTGGCCCTTCCTGACTTCACAAAGACCATTATGTTGGAATGTGACACCTCAGGGAAAGGAATCGGCGTTGTCCTTATGCAAGAGGGTCGACCTTTGGCCTTCACTAGAAAGCAACTATCTGAAAGGAATCTTGGAAACCCCATTTATGAAAAAGAAATGTTGGCGATTTTGCATGCCGTTGAGTTGTGGCATCCTTATCTCTTGGGGAAATGCTTCCAAATTAAGACCGACCATCAAATCCTCAAGTACTTTATGGAACAACACATTTCCTCCCAGGAGAAACAAAAATGGGTGACTAAACTCTTTGGATATGATTATGATATCATTTACAAGAAGGGAAAAGACAATGTAGTGGCGGATGCACTGTCCCATAAATATGAAGATGAAGGATCCCTTTTTTCTCTTTCCTTCATTGTACTCGATTGGCTCCAAGCTGTGTGCCAGGAATGGCTTCAAGATCCCAAACGTTTTCATTTGATCCAGCAATTGCAGAACAAGGCGCAGGCTCCCCCAGGGTACTCTTGGCTCCAGGATGAGCTTAGATACAAAGGCCGCTTGTATTTAAGTCAACAATCCAAGCTTAAATCCACGGTACTTTTTGAGCTTCATGCTACACCCACAGCGGGGCACTCAAGGTTCACCAAAACATATGACCGAGTCAAATGTTATTTTTTCTGGGCTGGTATGAAACAAGACATCCGTAAGTTTGTTGTTGAATGTGAGGTGTGTCAAGGCAACAAGGGAGAAACAGTCAAATCTCCAGGCTCCCCCCAATTGCTTCCGATTCCATCTACTATTTGGAAGGATATCTCTATGGAATTTATCACAGGCTTACCCAAATCGGGGAATAAATCAGTCATAATGGTGGTGGTGGATCGCCTTTCCAAGTATGCTCATTTTTGCGCTCTTCACCACCCATTTACTACATCCATGGTGGCTCAAATTTTCATGGACCAGGTCTTCAAGCTTCATGGCATGCCGAACTCTATTGTTTCTGATCGAGACCCAAATTTCACAAGTAATTTTTGGCAAGAACTGTTTAAGCTACAAGGCACACAATTGCATCTTAGCTCAGCTTATCATCCCCAGATGGATGGTCAAACGAAAGTATTCAACAAGTGTTTGGAAACATATCTGAGGTGCTTTGCCTCTGAAAAACAACACCAGTGGGCTTAATGGTTACCCCTCGCCGAATGGTGGTACAACACTACATACCATACAGCCACTCACATGACTCCTTTTGAAGTGGTATATCGACATAAGTCACCTTCAGTTCTCTCATGCTTACCGGGTACCTCGAAGGTCCAGGCGATTGACCAAACACTTACAGTCCGAGAGGATATCCTTCGTACCCTTAAAGAGAACTTGTTCATGGAACAGAATAGAATGAAGCAGCAAGCAGATCAACGTCACTCCAAACGTCAATTTATAGAAGGGGATCAGGTGTTTCTACGACTGCAACCATATAAGAAAACTTCCCTCAAGGTCGAGCAGTGTCAGAAACTAGCACCCAAATTTTACGGCCCATACACAGTTCTCAAGCATGTGGGACAAGTCGCATATCAGTTAGCTCTTCCCAGTCAGTCGAAGCTACGTCTTTTTTTTCATGTTTCATGCTTGAAGAAGGTGATTGGAACCAAGTGCCAAATTCAAACCAACCTTCCAGAGTTAGCTGAAGAAGGATCTATTTGGCTACAAAAATAAGCAGTTTTGGACCAACGTGAGCATCACCTGCGTCAGAGAACCATCAAGGAAGTGCTAGTCCAGTGGAGAGATATCACTCCAGCAAATGCCACTTGGGAACCAACTACCATTCTGCAGCAATTTCCACATCTCAATTCTTGAGGACAAGTCTGTTTTTAAGGGGGTGGGCATGTTAAGGTCCTAACCCTCACATAGGTAGATCAATGTATTCGGATGTAATAAAGGTCAATATTAATAAGGCCTTTCAATAAAATAGAATAAGGTGGATGTAAGAAGACCTAATAGAATCTTCCGCTTCTAGAAGGATCTTCCTCTAGATGCTTCTCTTAATAGACATATTTAGTATAAATAAGGGTCGAGGGTATGAAAACCCTAGCTTGGAGATTATTGTAACAGAGCGCTGCTCGATTGGAGGTTGCCCACTCGAAGAGGCCTGTGAACATTGCTTTCTAAATCAAAGTGTTATTTATATTGTTGTTCTTATATCATTTATGTGTTATTGTGGAGATTATGTTGGATATTTAACTGTTATTCTACCATTTCTAGCATTTTATTTTTGTTCTGCATATTTTATATATCTGGTATCTTGCATATTTACGGGTTTAGGGAGAGGGATAAAGGAGGGTTTTCGATTTTAAGAAGATACAACATGTTGTTCTTATTTATCTCTTTTAGTAGCCTCCACCCAAATCTGAGGCCGAGCCATGAGGACATGGGCCTAAATCTCATCCTTGAGGCCACTGATAAAACACTCTCAGAAAAAGGCATCAGACATGCCTTTTGTATGAAAATCTAGGTGCTCAAAGGCAACTATAAAGTCTTCCACTGTTCCTGATTGTTTCAACTTTGTCAAAAAACCCAAATGGTTGGTGTTAGTGTCAAAGTGTTCATAAATCTCTGCCACAAATTGTGTCCAAGAAATATACCCTTGAAAGGAAGTTTTTCTCCATTGCCACCATTGCCAACGTTCTTGATATAGATGGAGAACACCATATCAGAGTTTGTACAAGTCATATGTAATGTCGTATAAAGAGAAATAATGTTCCATTTGGGTTACCCAACTAGTGGGGTCCAAGCCATCAAATTTGGTCACATTCACCCGCATAAGGCATAGGTCACGTTGAAAGTGATGGTGTTGAAAGTTATGGGAATGATAGGAATGTTCACCATCAGTATGTGGAGGTGCGTCATAGGAAGGGTTATCTGTAGGGATATGCAGTTTGGTGCAGAGTGATGAAAAGACAGATTCAAGTTCAGGGGTGATTTTAAGGATGGAAATTTATTTTAAGATGTAGAAACCTTGGCGAATCTTACTAATCCTTCATATGCCAACTATAAATGTTTGGCGATATTTTTGTAAAAATATTCAAATTTCTAAGGATTTTATATAGTTTTTACAAATTTTTGGCTATTTTTAAGGTGAAATCATTTTATCCTATAGAATTTGGGCAAATCAATTTTAAAATAGCGAATCTTGTTTTTGGAAAAACCATGGAAAATTATCCCATGAGCGAAATTTAGCCCCTAAAATCATCCATGTTCAAGTTGGGTGGTCAATTCTTGTTTGAATTCCTCCATTAAGGACTGTATGGTTGTATTGATGGTGGCAACATTGGCACTGAGTTGTTTCACTTCTTGTTGGGTATCGATGAGACTAGATTGCAAGGTATTCAAACGAGCTTCCAATTCTTGGCTACGGGTATGGGCCATGAGGACAAGGGAACTGAAAAGGGGCGAAGGGGGTCAAAACATTTGCCAAAAAATGATATGTATGAAGGTGATAAGGGGGAAGAGGTGAATCCAATGGAATAGGTTTCAAATAATGGTGAAAAAAATTCCAGACTTTTTTTTTAACACCTACGGAGTTACACTCCGGTCTGAAGAATACTGAAGTGATGAAATTCCTAAATGCTTAACCAAGAAGAAATGTGTAGTGATTTGGAAACCCGAACACAGTTGTGTGGCAATAGATATTGTTTGTTTTAATTTGTTTATGCTTCTGTCCCCCAAGGGTTAGGTATTCAAGGGTTCTACAGACAAGGGTTTTCCCTGTGCTATAGCTCTCTGATATATGTGTGGGGTCCAACAGTAGTACTCAACCCAATATCTCAGGGAACTAACTAAGGAGGCTAGACTGTACCCTTAGCGATACTACCCGACTACCTAGGTACTAGAGAGTATCTTCCCGAGCATTGTTCTCAGTGACACTATAGCAGTCAGGTGGTCGATCGGTTTATCTAAAGAGGGCTTCAGGTAATCTAGGTCGATCCGTACACAGCTGTTATCTGATGCGCTACCACTCTAAGGGGTACCAACAGGGGTTACAAGGGTGGCCAACAGATGTGCACATACGTACCACTTGTATTTCCTATGTGTATGAATCCCTCAAATGCGGGTTTATGCATGTAATGACATATTTATGTGGCTTAAAGATGTTGGAATACATCTCTACCCTGAAAAAAAAATTACCCACAATTTCTGCCAAGGAAAGTGCTCTGATACCGCTTGTAATATACCAGATATAAAAAGTATGCAGAACAGAAATAAAATGCTAGAAATGGCAGAATAAAAGCAATATAACCAGAACAATCGACACAATAGCACTGGAATGATATAGGAATAACAACATAAATAACACTTTGATTATGAAAGCAATGTTCAAAGGCCTCTTCAAGGGGGCAACCTCCAGTTGAGCAGAGCTCTATTACAATAATATCCAAGCTAGGATTCTCATACCCTCGACTCATATTTATACTAAATATGTGTATCAAAAGAAGCATCTAGAGGAAGATATTTCTAGAAGCGGAAGCTTCTATTAGGTCTTCTTACATCCACCTTATTCTATTTTATTGAAATGCCTTATTAATATTGACCTTTATTACATCTAAATATAGTATTCTACCAATGTGCAGGTTAGGACCCTAACAAAGTAGCATTAATATTTTGTTTTAGAGTTATTTATTTTGCATACAACTTTTCTTTTATAAAGTAACTTCATTGTAAAAGTGATCCCCACTTCTCTTTATAAAAATGGGTCACTTCATAATGCAACTTACACCACCACGTGGTCCTTTGGTTACCGTTTATGCCTTTTTTTAAAAGGGCATAACTCTCACATCCGAAGTCCTTTTTCAGTGCCTTTTTTTTTTTAAACCACCTAATTTTTTGAGATCTTGCCATCCAGATGATTAGTTTTAGTTTTCAAATCCATATTATCTGCATATTTAATATGGATTCTACAAGTAATATTTTTTTTACGAGCACCAACTACTTCCAATGGAAATCCCATATCGAGGATTTATTAAGAAGTAAAAGCTTGTACCTAATTACCTTGGGAAAGGAAACATCACCCATTGATGTTGATAAGAAATTAAAATGGGATAATAAGAATGAAGAAGCACGTGGATTAATCAGAATGTCCATCTCTCTTGATTTAAGGTTCCACCTTCAATCAATTGATAAACCCAAAGAATCTTGGGAAAAGATTGAATCTGTGTTTGGTAAACACAATATTTTTCGAGCACAACAGTTAGAAAATCAAGTACTGAATTTAAGTCCAAATTATTTTTCTTGCATTGAAGACTATCTATCTAATTTTAAAACACTCAGAACTTTATGTGAAGAATGTAAGATAAAGATAGAATAATATCGTTTCATATATCTTATTATTTCTAAGCTAGGTAGTGCATATTCTATGTTTGTATCTACCTTTTATGCCATGCAAGAGGCTCTAGGGACAACTTATAAAAAACCTAGTCTTGAGAACTTTTGTGATGCTTTGATTAGAGAGCAAGATAAGCTTGTACAACTTGGAGTGATCAGCATGACAGGTACCTCCAACAAATCCTTAGTCATCCATCAGAAATATAAACCCAAGAATCCCAAGAAGAAATATCCTCGCCACAACAACAAGCAATATAAGGGTCCCAAACCCACTAAGACAACTTCCACTCCTAATGGTGACAAATGAGAAAAATATAAAAGTAAAAAGACTGACATACATTGCAACTTTGTGATGAATATGGTCATGATGAGTCCAAATGTTTCAAGAAGATGGCAGCTTTAGAAGCAATGATGAAGAAGCACAACATCAATATCGATTCTACTTCTTATTCTTCTTCTCATGGACATGCACTTTTTGCTTCTAGTTTCTCCTTCAATACAACTTCTACTTCTTCTTCTGATGAGTGGCTTATTGATTCTAGAGCATCTTATCATATGGATAAGGATAGAGACACATTTTCTGCTATAAATGAATGTAACACCAAGAAAATATTTGTTGGTGATGATATATCTCTTAGTGTTGAAGGATCTAGAACAGTTCAAGTAGAAAATGGTCATTTCAATGATGTACTATGTGTTCCAAGTCTTTCTTGTAACCTTCTATCAGTATATCAAATCACTCATTCAGGTGAAGGTAAAACCGTAGAGTTTTCACCTCACCAAGTTGTAATCAAGGCTCTAAAAGATCCTAATCATGTTCTTGCAATAGGAATTTTTGATGATACTACCGAGTTGTAAAAGTTTGACAACTTTGGGTCATCATCTTTTTCATCAGTTTTTGTTGCTCATAGCGATGACTTGAGAAAACTTTGGCATGAGCAGTTTGGTCATCTAAACTATCACTCATTGCAACAACTATGTAATCAATAGATGGTGACTGGTCTTCCTCTTGTTTCATGCAGAGATGGTGTTTGTGTCAGTTGTGTTCTTAGCAAACATCATTGGGACAATTTTGATAAATGTGCCTCTTGGCACGCCTCGGGCCCTTTACAGCTTGTTCACGATGATTTGTGTGGTCCACTTTATTCTCCTTCTTTTTTTGGGTGCAAGTAATTCTTAACTTTTATTGATGACTTTTTCAGACGTACTTGGGTTTACTTCTTAAAACTTAAGAGATAATTTTTTGACAACTTTTTGGCCTACAAGGCCCTTGTAGAAAAGCAATCTGGACATCAAATTCAAAAGTTAAGAAATATAATGGAGGCGAATATGTGAACAATAATTTTACAAGTTACTGCACTACACAGGGCATCCAAATGCAACACACTGTTCCATATACACCACAACAAAATGGTATTGCTGAGAGAAAGAACCGCACATTAAAAGAAATGGATAATTGTATGATCCAATCTAAGGGATTAAGTCTAAAGTATTGGGCGAAAGAAATCAACTGTGAAAATTACATAGTAAATCGCACTACCACAAAGGCTCTTAAAAATATAACACCAAAATAGGATTGGATTAAAATTACACCAGATGTAAGTCACTTCCGTGTATTTGGAAGTATAGCATGGGCTCACATTCCTGATGAGAAAAGGAAATGATTGCATCCTAAAAGTGAGAAGTGTATATTTGTTGGTTATTCTGAATATGTTAGGTTGTAGACTTCTTCAACCGCATTGTAATGAAATTATTATTAGAAGAGATGTTAAATTTGATGAAAATATCTTGGCCTACGAGCCTAATTCTACGATTGTGCCTTCTTCAGCCTATCAACCATCTTTGGCATTTGTGCCTTCTTATGTTCCTATTCTAGTTTCTTCTTTAGATGATGATAGTGACAATGAAAATCCACATCCACCTACTCACCTTCCTCCAGATGAGTCCTTTGAACCTGAACCAGCACCAGCTCCACCACTTCCTAGATGGGTCCATTCAACACGAGAAGCAGTTGGTGATCTTGTCGATGATCCTTTAGATCATCGTCGAACATGTTCATAGTTCTAATGAGACTCTTCTCTTTTGGATCAAGTTTCAGAGACTCGTGATCTAGAGACATTTGCAGAAGCTTCAGGTCATCTAGATTGGGATACAACAATGAATGAAGAGTATTGTTCTTTAATGGCCAACGATACTTGGGATCTTGTACCTCTTCCAAAAGGAAGAAAACTTGTCAGATGTAAATGGGTCTACAGAACTAAGTATGCATTGGATGGAAGTTTTGAAAGACACAAAGCTCGATTAGTTGCCAAAATATTATCCCAGGTTGAAGGAATTGACTATAATGAAACCTTTGCCCCTATAGCCAAAATGAATTACATCTACCTTGTTCTTTCCCTTATTGCCTCACATAAATGGGAGGTCCATCAAATGGATGTTAAATCCACCTTCTTGCATGGATATTTGCAAGAAGAAATCTACATGGAACAACCTCCTGGCTATGTACATAATGACTCTAGCCTTATTTGTCACCTTAAGAAATCTCCTTATGGTCTTAATCAAGCTCCCAGATCTTGTTATGCCAAAATGGAAAACTTTCTTATTGACACCAGATTCTCTAGATGCCATTTTGATCCTAATGTTTATACCAAGAAAGTAGGAATCCATCTCATAATCCTTTTCCTTTATGTTGATGACCTTATCCTTGCTGGTAGTGACACAAAACTTTTAAACCATGTGAAAACCATCCTTAAGAAGAAATTTGAAATGACAGACTTAGCTTTTTTGCACTATTTACTTGGCCTCCAAGTTTTGCAAACCAATGAAGGAATTTTTATTTCCTGTTCTAAGTATGCTTGTGACCTTCTTCATCGCTTTCACATGGATGATTATAAACCAACCTCTTCTCCCTTCTAGTCTGGAGTCAAGATTACTACCACCTGTACTTCTCTCAAAGTTGATGCCACCCTATACCGTGAGTTAGTTGGTAGCCTCTTATACTTGACTCATACCCGTTGGTAGCCTCTTATACCTCTCTCTTCCTTAGTAGGTAGAAGGCATTTATGATAGTTAATGCAAGTAGATAGAATTTAATGCGTAGATTAGACAGTTTAGAATGAAAGAGGGAAATGGGATATAGACACCCTCATTGTGTATTGTAACATAGAACAAATAGAGAAGGGATTATGCCAATTGAGAGCATAGAGCATAGAAGAGAAGAAGCAGAGAGCTGTGTAGCCGAATTCCATGTATAGAAGTTCTAGATTAATACAAGAAGGCTTTGATTTAGACTCATGGTGTTCAAATATTCTCTGTGTATGCATTTTTGAATGTTATGATCATGAATTTTTTACTCTTTCTGTCATGTAATTGCTTTTATCCTATGTATGAATTATTTCTTGTTGAATGTTTGAAATCTGAGAGGAAAGGGTAAAGGAATGATTTTCAATTATTTATCTATCTGAGAAAGAGTTCCTACAAGGAGTGCAGTTGAATTGCCTACAAGGAGTGCATTGACAAAGGGTTCAAAGGTTTGTCTTTGAAAGCTCAAACAAGATAGATTTTGTTCTCATTTCCTCAGAAGTGCAACTAGGCATAGGAGTTGTGCAAGGTGTGCGCAGGCCGAGTAGAGTTTCAGGTTTTGTAACCTGAATGAAATATTGAGAGACTACTACTGCAGGGAGTGCACAGAGTCGACGGATTCCAATTCCTTGGAGTAATTAAGGAATTTTTCGCAAGGAATGCGTGCAGGAGTCTTCTTCAAGACTCAGAGTTGGAGAAAGCCTAGAAGGGATAGAGTCTCCACATCCATCAAAGGAGGCATAGGAAGCTAGTGAATTGGAATAGTGAGAAGGTGTTGCAAGTTTTCATCGTAGGCAGTTGAGTACCGTGGGAAAACCACACAATAAAAGGTTGCAGAAGTCCTTCTGGAGAAAAGAGATGGGCACTCGAAATTCTCTATGGAGAATCCCAGAAGTCCTGTGAGCCTTCAGATCTCATGGAGGAGCAGGGGAGTTACATCAAGTACTTCAAAAGGTTCAAGCTCAGGAGAGGCATAACCATAGATTCTAGCCAACCAGGTTCGTTAGATTCAACCGTGGATTTCTATTTCATGGTTTCGGGGGTTGGAGTCCGGAAATCTTTGCATCAGGACTCGCGAAATAATGAAGCGCGAAGTCCCAAGGGTGAGAGGATTGTGTGGGCCACAAAATCAGCCAGGTTTCATGGGGAGAAGTCCCAAAATCTTTGCATCAGGATTTGTGGAATCGTGAAGTCTGAAGTCCCGACAGAATAAAGGGCTGTTGAAAGGTCAACCTTGTGAGCGCATCGGACTTTCGATAATTCGGGTCTCGGGAAGTTGAGGAGACTAGTTGCTTGACCTCACAAATCCCGAAATCACGATAAGGAGAAATCCAAAAGAGAGAGAGAGAAGGTCAAGTGTTGACTGTTTCTGGGCTTCAGATATTGAGAGAAAAGGTGCTTGACCACCAGATTCGAGAAAGTGCGAAGTCCGATCTCCCGAAGTATAAGGGGGGGAATTTCTCAAAGATATTTGTGGGTGCAAATTTCCCAAAAGGGAAATAGTAGAGCCATTTCCAGGAGATCTTCAGGCCAGTGGAAGAGGAAAGATCCTGTGTGCGTGGAATTCTGACCTGCGGGTTGGGAGGGCTGTGTCATCATTTGGTATCAGAGCCCAAAAAGGTTTCTTTGCTTTCTGTAGCAGGGAAAAGGAGAATTCACCATGCCACTAAGAAGAAGGGACAGGCAAACACCTGATCCACCAGAGAAGAGGGAAATGCCGAGAAGAAGGGGTAGGAAGATGCCTGATCCATCCATAGAAAGAGAAATGCGTGATTTACATGCTAGACTTGAAGACATGGAGATAGCACATAGGCGTACAGTCGGTGTTGGGGATCTTAGTGATTCCTAAAGTGAAATTGAGGCTGAACATGAAGGGGAAGAAGTTGCAGCCGAAGATGCAGCAAAAGAACGTTTGATTAGGGCTATTACAAGAATGGGTGCAAGAGAGAAAATGGACATTCCAGTTTATGAGGGAAATCTGGATGCAGAGGAGCTTCCAAACTGGATTAGAGCTCTAAACACATACTTTGATTATGAATATGTCGAAGAGGACAAGAAGGTCAAACATGTTGTCACAAGATTGAAGGCACATGCAACATTGTTGTGGGATGAGCTACAAACTGACAGATGCTGTAGAGGCAAGAAGAAGATCAAGAATTGGGACAGGAAGATCGTGAAGATGAAGGAAAAATTCATCCCCATGGATTATCAAATCACTCTGTTTCGAAGAATGAAAAACTTGAGACAGAATTTGATGACAGTAAAGGAATATACTGAAGAATTCTACAGACTAAACATCAGGGCAGGTCATCGAAAAAGCGATGACGAAAAAGTTGCCAGGTACATAAATGGCATGAGATATGACATTCAGGATGAGATGAGCATGATAACCATCTGAATGGTGGAAGATGCTTATCATATGGCTCTAAAGGCGGAAGAAAAGCTGAGCCGAAAACAGGGTCAAAGAAGCCGAGGCAGAAGTCAGCCCAAAGGCAAATCAGTTGCCTAGGATAAAAATAAAAAACGCAAGGAGGACTGGAAGAAACCTTAGACTCGAACTGAGAGAGGTGGAAGCTCACAGCGAGGGCAATATATTGAACAATGAGGGCAACATACCAAACAAAGAGGAGATTATGCTGATAATAATATTTTTCCTCGTTCCAAAGGTAGAGGAAGAGGAAGAGGTGGAGTAATAACATGATTCACATGTGGAAAGAATGGGCACAAGTCTTTTGAGTGTACATAAAAAAAAAAAAAAGGTGGTGAGACTCACATTGCCGAATCACAGAGGTGAAATATTGAGGCAGAAGATGCTGAAGGCGGAAGATCGTTGATGATGCGAAAAGTTCTTTTGACACCAAATAAGGAGGTGGAGAGTTCAGTCCAAAGAAACAGACTTTTCCAGACTACTTGCAAAACCAAGGACAGGGTATGCAAGGTCATTGTGGATAGTGGTAGCACGAACAATCTCATTTCAACAGAGATGGTAGAGAAATTGGAGCTGGAGACGATTGATCATCCAAGCCTACACAGAGTTTCATGGCTACAAAAAAGACATCAGGTAATTGTCACTAAATTGTGTTTAGTTGAATTTAAGATAGGAGGATATAATGATAAAATACTTTGTGATGTTATTCCCATGGAAGTTTGTCATCTATTGCTGGGTAGATTGTGGCAATATGATAGGAATGTGATTCATGATGGGAGAATGAACACATACACCCTAGAGAAGAATGGGATAACTCACATGTTTCTTCCAATCAAGGATAAGAAGGTGAAACCTGAAGTAAGCAACACCATACTTCTAATGAGTGGGAAGGAACTTATTACAGAATTCAAGAAGAAGGGGGAACTGCAATTCATTGTGGTCATGGAACCGAAGATTGTTTTGACCAGCACAAGGGTAGATGATTTACCAGAAGAGGTTCAGGAACTACTGGAAGAGTTCTCTGATATAGTAGTGGACGAACTACCTCGTTCGTTGCCACCGATCAAAACCGTGAGTCATCACATTGATCTCATACCAGGAGCTAGTTTGCCAAACAAATCCGCGTATAGATTGACGCCGTAGGAGAATGAAGAGGTCAAAAGACAAGTCCAGGATTTGTTGGACAAAGGTTTGGTCAAGGAAAGCTTGAGTCCGTGTGTTGTTCTGACAGTACTCAGTCCGAAGAAAGACAGAGGTTGGAGGATGTGTACTAACTCTAGGGTGATCAACAAGATAACCATCAGGTATAGATTTCCATTGCCAAGGATGGACAATCTGATGGATTTCTTGAGTGGAGCAAATTTTGTTTCGAAGATTGATTTGAAAAGTGGTTATCATCAAATCTGCATGAGAGAAGGTGACGAATGGAAGACAACATTCAAAACCAACAAAGGGTTGTATGAATGGCTTGTTATGTCATTTGGGTTAACAAACGCACCGAGTACCTTCATGAGGTTGATGAACGAAGTCCTAAGGGAGTTCATCGGAAAAATTTTCATTGTGTATCTAGATGACATACTAATTTTCAGTAAAACAGTGGAAGAACATCTAAAACATTTGGCTATAGTGATGAGGAAGTTACAACAAGAGAAGCTACCGATAAACATGAAGAAATCCTCATTCATGAAGACAGAATTCATTTATTTGGGTTTTGTTATTTCTGCAGATAAGTTGAGGATGGATCCAGATAAAGTGGAGGTGATCAAGAATTGGCCATCACCAAAGAGTATATTTGAGGTGAGAAGTTTTCACGAATTGGCTAGTTTCTGTCGGAAGTTCATTAGAAATTTTGGTGGAATTAGTGCATCAATGATGGACATAGTGAAGAAGAGACACAAATATTTTCACTGGACAGAAGAAGCTGAGAAGAGTTTTAATTTGTTGAAAAGGAAGATCACGGAACAACCAATTTTGGTGTTGTCTGATTTCCAAAAGACATTTCAAGCGAAATGCGATGCAAGTGGGTTTGAAATAGGGGAAGTCTTGAGTCAAGAAGACAGGCCGATAGCATACTTTAGTGAGAAGTTGAATGAAGAGAAAGTGAAATACTCCACTTATGATAAGGAGTTCTATGTTATCATTCAGGCATTGAAAAAATGGAGGCATTACTTAATTCCCAAGGAATTTGTCTTATACAGTGATAATCCTGCTTTTCAATTTTTGACTCAATAGGAAAAGTTGAATCAAAGACATGTAAAATGGGTTGAATACATGCAAAATTTAACTTTCGTGATTAAACATATCTCTGGTACTGCTAACAAAGTTGTTGATGCTTTCAGTAGGAAGTGTTTACTATTACAGGAGTTTAGAGTCAAAACATTGGGTTTTGATGATCTCAGGGAGATGTATCAAGCTAATCCAGATTTTAAGGAGGTGTACGAAGAAACTAAGAATCCAATTCTCAGAGATAGAAGTCAATGGGAAGAATACATGATTCAGGAAGGATTGTTGTTTAAAGGTAATCAACTTTGTATTCCAAAATGCTCCATGAGGGAGAATTTGTTGAAGGAGAAACACAGTGGAGGATTGGTTGGACATTTCGGTCATGACAAGATGTTCGCAAAATTGAATGAGCCATATTTTTGGCCAGGAATCCGAGAAGGCGTCAAAATATTCATGGACAGATGCAAAATTTTCTAGCATTCGAAGGGAAAGAGGCAGAATGCAGGTTTTTATCAACCACTGCCCATACCTGAGAAGCCGTGGGATACAGTAAGCATGGATTTCATATTTGGGTTGCCAAGAACACAAAGAGGGTTTGACTCAATCTTTGTGGTGGTGGATATATTTTCCAAGATGGCACACTTCATTCCATGTCAGAAGACCAGTGACGCAACTCACATTGCGAATCTATTTTTCAAAGAAGTCATTCGACTTCACGGCTTGCCAAGAAGCATAGTTTCAGATCGAGACACTAAGTTCATAGGAAACTTTTGGAGGACCTTATGGAAGAAGCTGGGAACTAACTTATCATTTAGTTTGGCTTATCATCCTCAGACGGATGGACAGACAGAAGTGGTGAACATAAGTCTGGGAGACTTGTTGAGAAGCCTGGTGACAGAACACCACAGCCAGTGGGACAACATATTACCACAAGTGGAATTTTCTTATAATGACTTAGTTAACGGAAGCACGGGGAAAATTCCATTTCAGATTGTCTATGGCATGCAGCCGAGAGGAATTTCTGAGCGGAGGGATTTATAACAGATTGCAACTAGGAGTGTAGAAGATTTCACAGAAGCGATGAAGGAACTTCACAACCAGGTGAAGGAGAGATTGCAGAGTTTGAGCCAGGAATATAAGCAAAGAGTAGATCAGCACAGGAGAAAACTTCAATTTGAGGTTGGTGATTTGATTTTGGCACATTTGAGAAAGGAAAGGTTCCCATGAGGAACAGATAATAAACTGAAGATGAAGAAAATCGGACCATGTAAGGTCTTAAAGAAATTTGGGGCGAATGCTTACAAGATTGAATTACCTGATGGGATCGAAATTTCTCTGATATTCAATATCTCATATTTGTACCCATATAAAGCTGAGGAAATAGGGACAGGAAATGAACAGCCAAAGGTCCAGTGGAAAAAACAGATGCCAGTTGTATAAAAGTCATAGATGGAGCGCATACTGGACAAATGGGTTAGTAAGAAGACTAGGCGAAAGAAATACTTTGAGTATATGGTCAAATGGAAGGGCCATCCAGTTGAAGATTCCAGTTGGGAGAACGAAGAAGAGATCCAGAGGCCTGGATAGACTGTGCACGAGCTCATGGACAAGAGCCCATGAAAATTTTCAAGAAAGGGAGTATGATGCAGGAGCATCTCAAGCAAGCCAGCGCGGGGATAAAAGATAGCTAGAAAAGAACCCAACACAAATTTTGAAAATCTCTTGAAACATTAATGAAGTCATCAAGTGGAGACACACTTGTAAAATGTAAACGGACCTTGAGCTATCCGCTCTTTTCCTTAGTAGGTAGAAGGCATTTATGATAGTTAATGCAAGTAAATAGAATTTAATGCGTAGAATAGACAGTTTAGAACGAAAGAGGGAAACGAGATATAGACACCCTCATTGTGTATTGTAACATAGAAAAGATAAAGAAGGGATTATGCCAATTGAGAGCATAGAGCATAGAAAAGAAGAAGAAAAGAGTTGTGTAGCCGAATTCCATGTATAGAAGTTTTGGATTAATACAAGAAGGCTTTGATTCAGACTCATGGTGTTCAAATATTCTCTGTGTATGCATTTTTGAATGTTATGCTCATGAATGTTTTACTCTTCCTGTCATGCAATTGCTTTTATGCTATGTATGAATGATTTCTTGTTGAATGTTTGAAATCTGAGAGGAAAGGGTAAAGGAATGCGTTTCAATTGTTTCTCTATCTGAGCAAGAGTTCCTGCAAGGAGTGCAGTTGAATTGTTCGCAAGGAGTGCGTTGACAAAGGGTTCAGAGGTTTGTCTTTGAAAGCTTAGACAAGATATCTTTTGTTCTCATTTCCTCAGAAGTGCATCTAGGCACAAGATTTGTGCAAGGTGTGCGTAGGACGAGTATCTTTTCAGGTTTTGTAACCTGAATGAAGTATTGAGAGACTGCTACTACATGGAGCACACAGAGTTGACGGATTCCAATTCCTTGGATTAATTAAGGAATTTTCCACAAGGAGTGTGTGCATGAGTCTTCTTCAAGAATCGGAGTTGGAGAAAGCCCAGAAGGGATAGAGTCTCCACAGCCGTCGAAGGAAGCACAGGAAGATGGTGCATTGGAATAGTGAGAAGGCGTTGCAAGTTTGCATCGCAGGCAATTGAGTACCATGGGAAAACCACTTGGTAAAAGGTTGCAGAAGTCCTTATGGAGAAAAGAGATGGGCAGTCGAAATTCTCTGTGGAGAATTCACAAAGTCCCGTGAGTCGTCAGATCTCACGGAGGAGCAGGGGAGTTACGGCGGGTGCTTCAAAAGGTTCAATCTCAGGAGAGGAAGAACTGTAGATTCCAGCCAACTAGGTCTGTTGGATTCAACCATGGATTTCTATTTCGGGGTTTCGGGGGTTGAAGTCCAGAAATCTTTGCATCAGGACTCACGAAATCATGAAGCGCGAAGTCCCGAGGGTGAGAGGATTGTGTGGGCCACAGAATCAGCTGGGTGGATAGGTGGCGCACTATCAACATTGAAGTCAAATTCTGTTGACCATTTAGGGGTTTCGTGGGGAGAAAGACCAAAATCTTTGCATTAGGATTCGCGGAATCGTGAAGTCCGAAGTCCCGATGGAATGAATCGGAGTTTCGGTAATTCAGGTTTTGGGAAGTCGAAGAGACGAGTTGTTTGACCTCACAACCCCCAAAATCGTGATAAGGAGAAATCTGAAAGAGAGAGAGAGAAAAGGTCAAGTGTTGACTATTATCGAGCTTCAGAGATTGAGAGACAAGGCGCTTGACCACCCGATTCACGAAAGTGCAAAGTTTGATCTCCCGAAGTATAAGGGGGGGAATTTCTTGAAGTTATTTGTGGGTGCATATTTACCAAAAAGGAAATAGGAGAGCCATTTCCGGGAGCTCTTCAGGCCACTGGAAGAGGAAAGATCCTGTGTGCATGGACTTCTAACCTACGGGTTGGGAGGGATGCATCATCATTTGGTATCAGAGCCCAGAAAGGTTTCTTTGTTTCCTGTAGCAGGGAAAAGGAGAATTCACCATGCCACCGAGAAGAAGTGACAGGCAAACACCCGATCCACCAGAGGAGAGGGAAATGCTGAGAAGAAGGGGTAGGCAGATTCCTGATCCATCCATAGAAAGAGAAATGCGTGATTTACATGCCAGACTTAAAGACATGGAGACATCACATAGGCGTACAGTCGGTGTTGTGGATCTTAGTGATTCCAAAAGTGAAATTGAGGTTGAACATGAAGGGGAAGAAGTTGCAGCCGAAGATGCAGCAAATGAATGTTTGATTAGGGCTATTGCAAGAATGGGTGCAAGAGAGAAAATGGACATTCCAGTTTATGAGGGAAATCTGGATGTAGAGGAGCTTCTAGACTAGATTATATCTCTAGACACATAATTTGATTATGAATATGTTGAAGAGGACAAGAAGGTCAAACATGTTGTCAAAATATTGAAGGGACATGCAGCATTGTGGTGGGATGAGCTACAAACTGACAGACGCTGCAAAGGTAAGAAGAAGATCAAGATTTGGGATAGGATGATCGCGAAGATGAAGGCGAAATTCATCCCCATGGATTATCAAATTAATGTGTTTCGAAGAATGCAAAACTTGAGACAGAAGATGATGACAGTAAAGGAATATACTGAAGAATTCTACAGACTAAACATCAGGGCAGGTCATCAAGAAAGCGATGATGAAAAAGTTGCCAGGTACATGAATGGCCTGAGATATGACATTCAGGATGAGATGAGCATGATAACCATCCGAACGGTGGAAGATTCTTATCAGATGGCTCTAAAGGTGGAAGAGAAGCTGAGCCGAAAGCAGGGTCAAAGAAGTTGAGGCAGAAGTCAGCCCAAAGGCAAATCAGTTGCCCAGGATAAAAATCAGAAACAAAAGGAGGACTAGAAAAAACCTCTGACTCGAACTGAGAGAGGTGGAAGCTCACAGCGAGGGAAATATGTTGAACAACAAGGGAAGGATACCAAACAGAGAGGAGATTATGCTGATAATAATATTTTTCCTCATACCGGAGGTAGAGGAAGAGGAAGAGGTGGAGTAATAACATGCTTCACATGTGGAAAGAATGGGCACAAGTCTTATGAGTGTCCAAACAAAAAGAAAGAAGGTGGTGAGACTCACATCGCTGAAGCGCAGAGGAGAAATATCGAGGCAGAAGATGCTGAAGGTGGAAGATCGCTGATGATGCGAACAATTATTTTGACACTAGAGAAGGAGGTGGAGAGGTCAGTCCAAAGAAACAGACTTTTTTGGACTGCTTGCAAAACCAAGGACAGGGTATGCAAGGTCATTGTGGATAGTGGTAGCATGGACAATCTCGTTTCAACAGATATGGTAGAGAAATTGGAGCTGGAGATGATTGATCATCCAAGCCCATACAAAGTTTCATGGCTATAAAAGGAACATCAGGTAACTGTCACTAAACAATGTTTAGTTGAATTTAAGATAGGAGGATATAATGATAAAATACATTGTGATTTTATTCCCATGGATTTTTGTCATTTATTGTTGGGTAGACCATGGAAATATGACAGGAATGTGATTCATGATGGAAGAATGAACACATACATCCTAGAGAAGAATGGGAGAACTCACATGTTGCTTCCAATCAAGGATAAGAAGGTGAAACCTGAAGTAAGCAACACCGTACTTCTCATGAGTGGGAAGGAACTTCTTACAGATGTCAAGAAGAAGGGGGAACTACAATTCATTGTGGTCTAGAAACTGAAGATTGTTTTGACCAACACAAGGGTAGATGATTTACAAGAATAGGTTTGGGAACTACTCGAAGAGTTCGCTGATATAGTAGTGGACGAACTACCTCATTCGTTGCCACCGATCAGAAGCATGAGTCATCACATTGATCTCATACCAGGAGCTAGTTTTCCAAACAAAGCTGCATACAGATTGACGCAGCAGGAGAAGGAAGAGGTCAAAAGACAAGTCTAGGATTTGTTGGACAAAGGTTTGGTCAGGGAAAGCTTGAGTTTGTGTGTTGTTCCGACGGTACTCAGTCTGAAGAAAGACGGAGGCTGGAGGATGTGTACTAACTCCAGGGAGATCAACAAGATAACCATCAGGTATAGATTTCCATTGCCAAGGATGGATGATCTGATGGATTGCTTGAGTGGAGCAAATTTGTTTTTGAAGATTGATTTGAAAAGCGGTTATCATCAAATCCACATGAGAGAAGGTGACGAATGGAAGACAACATTCAAAACCAATGAAGGGTTGTATGAATGGCTTGTTATGCCATTTGGGTTAAAAAACACGCTGAGTACCTTCATGAGGTTGATGAACAAATTCTTAAGGGAGTTCATCAGAAAATTTGTGATTGTGTATCTGAATGACACACTGATTTTCAGTAAAACAGTGGCAGAGCATCTGAAACATTTGGCTATAGTGATGAGGAAGTTACAGTAGGAGAAGCTACTGATAAACATGAAGAAATCCTCATTCATGAAGACATAACTCATTTATTTGGGTTTTTTTCTTTCTGGAGATAAGTTGAGGATGGATCCAGATAAAGTGGAGGTGATCAAGAATTGGCCATCACCAAAGAGTATATTTGAGGTGAGAAGTTTTCACGGATTGGCTAGTTTCTACCGGAAGTTCATTAGAAATTTCAGTGGAATTAGTGCATCAATGATGGACACAGTGAAGAAGAGACACAAATATTTTCAATGGACAGAAGAAGCTGGGAAGAGTTTTAATTTGTTGAAAAGGAAGATCACAGAACAACCAATTTTGGTGTTTCCTGATTTCCAAAAGACATTTCAAGTGAAATGTGATGCAAGTGGGTTTTCAATAGGGGCAGTCTTGAGTCAAGAATATAGGTCGATAGCATACTTCAGCAAGAATATGAATGAAGTGAAAGTGAAATACTCCACTTATGATAAGGATTTCTATGCTATCATTCAGGCATTGAAGAAATGGAGGCATTACTTAATTCCCAAGGAATTTGTCTTATATAGTGATAATCATGCTTTTCAATTTGTGACTCAACATGAAAAGTTGAATCAAAGACATGTAAAATGGGTTGAATACATGCACAATTTCACTTTTTTGATTAAACATATCTCTGGTACTGCTAACAAAGTTGTTGATCCTTTCAGTAGGAAGTGTTTACTATTACAGGAGTTTAGAGTTAAAACACTGGGTTTTGATGATCTCAGGGAGATGTATCAAGCTAATCCATATTTTAAGGAGGTGTACAAAGTAGATGAGAATCCAATTCTCAGAGATAGAATCCAATGGGAAGAATACATGGTCTAGGAAGGATTATTGTTTAAAGGTAATCAACTTTGTATTCCAAAATGCTCCATGAGGGAGAATTTGCTGAAGGAGAAACACAGTGGAGGATTGGCCGAACATTTTGGTCATGAAAAGATGTTTGCAAAATTGAATGAGTCATATTTTTGGCCAGGAATGCGAGCATATGTCAAAAGATTCATGGACTGATGCAGAATTTGCCAGCATTCGAAGGGAAAGAGGCAGGATGCAGGTTTTTATCCACTGCCCATACCTGAGAAGCTGTGGGATGCAGTAAGCATGGATTTCATATTGGGGTTGCCAAGAACACAAAGAGGGTTTGACTCAATCTTTGTGGTGGTGGATATATTTTCCAAGATGACACACTTCATTCCATGGTAGAAGACCAGTGATGCAACTCACATTGCGAATCTATTTTCAAAGAAGTCATTCGACTTCACAGCTTGCCAAGAAGCATAGTTTCGGATCGAGACACTAAGTTCATAGAACACTTTTGGAGGACCTTATGGAAGAAGCTGGGACCTAACTTATAATTTATTTTGGATTATCATCCTCAGACGGATGGACAGATAGAAGTCGTGAACAGAAGTCTGGGAGACTTGTTGAGAAGCCTGGTGACAGAACACCACAGCCAGTGGGACAACATATTACCATAGGCAGAATTTTCTTATAATGACTCATTTAATAGAAGCACGGGGCAAAGTCCATTTCAGATTTTCTATGTCATGCAGTCGAGAGGAATTTCTGAGCTGAGGGATTCAGAATAGATTGCAACTAGGAGCGCTAGTGCAGAAGATTTCGCAGAAGCGATGAAGGAACTTCACAACCAGGTGAAGGAGCGATTGCAGAGTTCGAGCTAGGAATATAAGCGAAGAGAAGATCAGCACAAGAGACAACTTCAATTTGAGGTTGGTGATTTGATTCTGGCACATTTGAGAAAGGAAAGGTTCCTGAGAGGAACATATAATAAACTGAAGATGAAGAAAATCAGACCATGTAAGGTCTTAAAGAAATTTGGGGCGAATGCTTACGAGATTGAATTACCCGATGGGATCGGAATTTCTATGATATTCAATATCTCAGATTTGTACCCATATAAATTTGAGGAAATAGGGACAGGAAATGAACAGCCAGAGGTCCAGTGGACAAAACAGATGCCATTTGCAGAAAAGCCGCAGATGGAGCACATACTGGACAAATGGGTTAGTAAGAAGACCGGGTGAAAGCAATACTTTGAGTATTTGGTCAAATGGAAGGGCCATCCAGTTGAATATGTCAGCTGGGAGAATGAAGTAGAGATCCATAGGTATGGACAAACCGTGCACGAGCTCATAGATAGGAGCCCATGAAAATTTTCAAGCAAGGGAGTATGATGCAGGAGCATCTCAAGTGAGCCAGGGCAAGGATAAAAGACAGCTGGAAAAGCTCCTAGCGCAAATTTTTAAAATGTCTTGAAACATTAATGAAGTCATCAAGTGGAGACACACTTTTAAAATGTAAATGACCTTGAGATATCCGCTCTCGTCCTTAGTAGGTAGAAGGCATTTATGATAGTTAAATGCAAATAGATAGAATTTAATGCACAGATTAGAAAATTTAGAATGAAAGAGGGAAACGGGATATAGACACCCTCATTGTGTATTGTAACATAGAACAGATAGAGAAGGGATTATACCAATTGAGAGAATACAACATAGAAGAGAAGAAGCAGAGAGTTGTGTAGCCAAATTCCATGTATAGAAGTTCTGGATTACTACAAGAAGGCTTTGATTCAGACTCATGGTGTTCAAATATTCTCTATGTATTCATTTTTCAATGTTATGCTCATGAATGTTTTACTCTTTCTGTCATGCAATTTATTTTATGCTATGTATGAATGATTTCTTGTTGAATGTTTGAAATCTGAGAGGAAAAGGTAAAGGAATGAGTTTCAATTGCTTCTCTATCTAAGAAAAAGTTCTTGCAAGGAGTCCAGTTGAATTTTCCGCAAGGAGTGCATTGACAAAGGGTTCAGAGGTTTGTCTCTGAAAGCTCAGACAAGATATCTTTTGTTCTCATTTCCTCAGAAGTGCAGCTAGGCACAGGAGCTATGCAAGGTGTGCGCAGGCCGAGTAGAGTTTCAGGTTTTGTAACCTGAATGAAGTATTGAGAGACTGTTGCTACAGGGAGCACGCAGAATCGATGGATTCCAATTCCTTGGAGTAATTAAGGAATTTTCCGCAAGGAGTGCGTGCAGGAGTCTTCTTCAAGACTTAGAGTTGGAGAAAGCCTAGAAGGGATAGAGTCTCCACAGCCGTCGAAGGAAGCACAGGAAGCTGGTGCATTGGAATAGTGAGAAGGTGTTGCAAGTTTGCATCGCAGGCTGTTGAGTACCATGGGAAAACCACTCGATAAAAGTTTGCATAAGTCCTTGTGGAGAAAAGAAACGGGCGATCAGAATTCTCTGTGAATAATTTGCAAAGTCCCGTGAGCCGTCAGATCTCACAGAGGAGTAGGGGAGTTACGGCGGGTGCCTCAAAATTTTCAAGCTCAGGAGAGGCAAAATTGTAGATTCCAGCCAACCAGGTCTATTTGATTCAACTGTGGATTTCTATTTCGGGGTTTTGGTGGTTGAAGTCCCAAAATCTTTGCATCAGGACTCGTGAAATCATGAAGCGTGAAGTCTAGAGGGTGAGAGGATTGTGTGTGCCACAGAATCAGCTGGGTGGACAGGTGGTACACTATCGACACTGAAGTCAAATTTTGTTGACCATTTCGGGGTTTCATGGGGAGAAGTCCCAAAATATTTGCATCAGGATTCGCAGAATCGTGAAGTTTGATCTCCTGATGGAATGAAGGGTTGTTGAAAGGTCAACCTTGAGAGCGCATCGGATTTTTGGTAATTTGGGTCTCGGGAAGTCGACGAGACAAGTTGCTTGACCTCGCAACCCCTGAAATCGTGATAAGGAGAAATCCGAAAGAGAGAGAGAAAAGGTCAAGTTTTGACTGTTTTCGGGCTTATGAGATTGAGAGACAAGGCACTTGACCACTGGATTTGTGAAAGTGCGAAGTTTGATCTCCCGAAGTATAAGGGGGGGAATTTCTCGAAGTTATTTGTGGGTGCAGATTTCCCGAAAGGGAAATAGGAGAGCCATTTCTGGGAGCTCTTCCGGCCAGTGGAAGAGGAAAGATCCTATGTGTGTGGACTTATGACCTACGGCTTGGGAGGGCTGTGTCATCAGATATTTAGACACTTAGGAGTTAGTTAAGATCTACTTGGTCTAATGTGTCATTAAGTAAAAGTGTGTTTCTTTAGTATGCATTAGTATGCATTTGTAGTTAGGAAATCTGATGATCACGATATGTTCCCGACATAGGGTGATATGATGGTTCATATTCTCCTCAATCTTAACATCCATTGATCTATGGCTTAACACCTTATCGGTCCATGATATCTATTTAAATAGCATGGAGGGTCACTTGTCGATGATCGATTGTGAGAAAATATCTTGTAAAATCTCTTTGTAATCTTTTTCTTTTGCATTAATAAACTGCTCCAAGTGGTCGCATTGTCTGGGGCCATGGATGTTTCCCCATAGGGGTTTTACCACGTCAAAACATTGGTGTGTTGATCTTTGATCTGGTTGTGTGAGTAGTTACTGAAGGTGTTCATCCTCTGTTGGAATACCTTTGTTTTCAAATAGATACTTGTGGGTTTACATGTTTTCGTAATTATGGTGATTATAGGCAAGGTTAATACAAACCACAAAAGGAAATAAATGAGAAATTGTCTAAGTATAGGATATACAAAAACTAAAAATATGTAAAGAGACTCAAACTTTGATGACTGAAAAAGTGGTTAACAACTAACTCCAACCGTGGGACAATAACCCCCTATGGGTTGCTGAGAATCCAGATGGTCTAGTCCATTGGGAAATGGAGCCAAAGAAAAATAAAAATAATAGGGTGAAGATAAGTACATAGGGAAATAACAAAAACAAAGGTCACATATTTAGGTCTAGTCCTTTGTTCTAAATTTTTTTTGCCTCTAGAAACGTGTCACATATTTAGGTGGTTTTTCGGCACATGGTTTCTTTGTTGATGGTTTTCTATTTCCAGTAAAGGAATTAGGGTTGTGGACTAATCCAGGTCATTGGGTTAAGGGGTTGGATGTCATTGGATCCTATATGTATATTGTATTGTAAAAAATGTAACACAATGAATTAATATATAGAATATGTTGGTTTTCCCGGTTTGGGTTTCCAGGGGAAAAATCTTCGTGTAATGTTTGTATTTGCCATTGTATATTTTCTGTTCTTTTACTGAATATCTGTTTGTAGTAAATATTGTACAAGGTTAAAATCTACATTTGGTATCAGATCTTTGTTGGCTTCAAGGGGATGTCTTTGTGGTCAAGGGTTTGGCTCGGGACTGTGATAAGCCTTGTTACAGTGGGATATCTGTGGTATTGATTTCCCAGGTGAAAAGAAATGGAAAGAAGTTCGAAGATGGATATCAATAATTTTAATGGGAAAAGTTTTGATCTATGGAAGCTCAATATGGAAGATCTGTTGGTGGACAGAGATCAGTGGATCGCGGTAGATCCAGGTACTACACCTACAGGAACTTCAGCAGATGACTGGAAAAAGTTGGATCGGAAGGCAAAGAGTACAATCTGAATGTGTCTCTCAGATTCAGTATTACTGAATGTGTCAGAGGAAGCTACAGCCAATGATTTATGTGATAAGTTGGGGAAGTTGTATCAATCTTAGTCCCTAGTGAATAAACTATTCCTGAGAAAGAAGTTGTATAACCTAAGGATGAGATATGGAGACTTGGTGGCAAATCATTTCAACACCTTCAATACTATGGTAAGTCAGTTAGCATCTGTTGAGTTTAAAATTTCAGATGAAGATAAATGTATCAGTTTACTGTGTTCTTTACCAGACTTGTGGGATAGTCTAGTTGTGACCATAGGTAGTAATACAACTGCCTTGAATTTTGATGAAGTGGTCTCATCATTGTTGTTGGAGGAGATGAGATGGAAGAATATGGAAGGAAAGATCATAGATGCATTATTTGCAAGAGGACGTTCCCAGGAAAGAAATAGATCTAAGGTATCAAGTGGGAGATCTAAGTCTATGGGTAGATCTAAATCTCCTGGAAATTTTGTAAAGGTATGTTGGAGATGTGGAAAAGAAGGGCACTACAAGAAGAAGTGTAGATCCAAAGTTAAGAAAATGAAGGGATCTAAAGAATATCCTTCTACAAAATAAAATACCTCCAGGGAAGAAGGAGGGGATGTGTACTTGGCTTCTTTAAGAACACATGCAGATCATGCGGCTTGGTTGGTTGACTCTAGTGCATCCTTTCATATGACTCCCCATAGGTAGTGGTTTTGTGAATATGAAAGGTATGATGGAGGTAATTTTTTCTTAGGTGATGATTCTACAACCAAAATCATAGGACAAGGAAAAGTCAAGTTGAGGCTCATAGATGGAAGGATTAGAACACTGCCTAGTATTCTGCACATCCTAGGTTTGGATAGAAATCTGATTTATGTAAGAAAAATGGACGATGCAGGGGTAAAAACAATATTTGAAAAAGAAACCTACAGGATGGTTCGAGGAGAAATGGTGTTGTTGAAGGGAGTTCGGTTTGGCACTCTGTATAAGTTGCAAGGAAGCACTATTAGTGATGGGTGTAATAGTTCCATTGTTCTTGATATTGGAGTTGAAGAAGAAATAACTCCTACAGTATCTAGAGAAAAGGTTATGATGTGGCATCAAAGACTGGGGAATATTAGAGAGAAGGGTCTTCGACTACTACACGGTAAAGGTATGGTTGAACGTATGTCTAACTTCTCTCTATATTTTGATTTATGTGAACATTGTCTATATAGGAAGCAAAATCGGGTAAGATTTCCCTCTAGTGCAACGAGGGCAGAAAGAATTTTACAGCTAGTTCACAGTGATGTTTTTGGACTTGTGTCGGTCCCATCATTGGGAAAATATGTGTACTACATATCATTTATAGATGAATTATTGAGGAATACTTGGATATATTTCCTCAGGAAGAAATCCAAAGTCTTTGACAGGTTTAAAGATTTTAAGGCTCTTGTTGAGAATCAAACAGAGAAAAGAATTAAGGTGTTGAGGACAGATAATGGCGGAGATTTCTATGGGAATGAATTTGAAGAATTATGTAAGAAGTGTGGTATATCAAGGCAGAAGACTACTCCATATACACCTTAGAAAAATGGAGTTGCAAAAAGGATGAACATGACGTTGATGGAAAAAGCAGGATGCATGCTCAGTGGTGTCGAGTTAGGGCAAGAATTCTAGGTAGAGACAGTGGGTACTACATGTTACCTCGTCAACTGATCACCCTCATCAACGTTGGATGACAAGACTCCACAAGAAGTACGGACTAATAAGGAACCTTCTCTCACACATCTCAAGGTATTTGGCTATGCTACATATGTTCATGTTCCAAAGAAAAACAGGAGTAATCTAGATAAGAAGGCTGAAAAGTGTATCTTTATTGGATATAAATATGGTCTCAAAGGTTAGAAGCTTTGGAACCCAGAAACTAAGAAGGAAGTGTATATCTAAGATGTGGTATTTAGATAAATGAAGGATGATGTTAAACAGGAAGTCCTACCATGTAAGGAAGAACCAGAGAAAATGGAGTTTGATTTAAAAGATGATGAGTCAGACTCTACAGAAGAAGAGGAATCAGAAGAAGAAGATTCTCATACTCCAGTATTGAGGATATCGGTTCGAGAAAGAAGGCTAACGGAAAGGTATACTCCATCTGATTTCCATTCAAATTTTTCTTTGTCTATTACTGATGATGATCCTAGAACTATCAAGGAGGCAATGGATGCAAATCTCTGGAAAAGGGCCATGGATGAAGAAATGGCATCTTTAGATAAGAATGAGGCTTGGGATCTAGTGGAGTTGCCGACTGGAAGAAATCCCATTGGCAGCAAATGGGTATTTAAAAGGAAGCAGAATGCAGAAGGAAAAGTGGAGAAAAACAAAGATCGATTGGTAGAAAAGGGTTATGCCCGGGTTGAGGGAATTGATTTTTGTCAAATTTTTTCTCCTGTTTCCAAGTTAACCTCCATAAGATTTATGTTATATGTTGTTGCTACATTTGATTTTGAAATAGAACAAATGGATGTGAAGACAACATTCCTACATGGGGATCTAGAACAAGAAATCTATATGAAGAAACTAGAATGTTATGTTGTGAAGGGAAAGGAGTTGGTATGCAAGCTGAAAAAGTCCCTGTATGGTTTAAAACAATCACCAAGGATGTGGTATCAAAAATTTGATACTTAAATGTTGGGACCTAGCTTCACAAGAAGAAAAGAGGATCAGTGTATGTATTTTAAATTAATTGGTGATCATTTGATTTATTTGGTCTTGTATGTGAATGACATGTTGTTTTTAGGAAACAACAAGGAGATTATCCCGGATGTGAAAACTTAGTTGTCCTCTAAATTTGAAATGAAGGATCTCAGTGCTTCAAATTTCATTTTGGGAATGGAAATTAAAAGAGATCGGAAAAGGAGGAATATCTGGTTAAATCAGAGAAAATATGTCAAGACAATATTGCATAGGTTTAATATGTAGGAATGTAGACCGGTCAAGGTTCCTATTCTTGTTGGTGTAAAGTTATTTGTGGATCAGTGTCTCAAGACACATGAAGAGAAGGGGACATGTCTCGTGTTCCATATGCAAGTGTAGTTGGAATTTTGATGTATGCAATGGTCTGTACTAGACTGAACATTTCACATGCAGTGGGAGTTTTAGTAGGTATATGTCAAAACCAGGGAAGGAACATTGGATAACAGTAAAAAGGGTTTTCAGGTATTTGCATGGCACTACTAGCTATGGATTGTGCTACGAAGGAAGACCAGAATTGGATAGAGTGGTGGATATACATGAATTTATGGATGCAGACTGGGTTGGAGATCTGGATCGTAGGAGATCTACAAGCAGGTATGTGTTTAACCTGTTTGGAGGAGAAATAAGTTGGATGACCAAAAGACAAGCTGTAGTGGCACTTTAAACTACATAAGTTGAATACATGGCAGCCACTCATGCAATTAAGGAAGCATTATGGTTAAAAATATTGTGTTTAGGTATTGGTTTGGCACAACAAGCTATAAGGATAGAGTGTGACAGTTAGAGTGCAATTTTCTAGCGAAGAACCCAGCTTATCATTCAGATACAAAGTATATTGATATTCAATATAAATTTGTGAGAGACATGATTGAACAAAAGAAAGTATTGCTGATGAAGGTGGACACTTTGAAGAATGTTGCAGACTCATTAACAAAATCTGTGAGCACTGAGAAGTTCTCTTGGTGTAGAGGATCCATGGGCATTGTTGCCTTGGATTGTTGACTATGTACCCTTGTAACCCCCTGTATGAAAATGAACAAGAAGTGGTAGAATGTTGGGTATGTGTTATATTATTTTTTCTGAGCACACAGGGAGGTTAGAGGGGGGGGCGCCAGGCCCCCCCTTGGGGGGTGTAGGGGCAGCGCCCCTGATTTTTTTTTTGCCTCGAGACACGTGTCACATATTTAGGTGGTTTTTCGGCACATGGTTTCATTGCCAATGGTTTTCTATTTCTGGTTAAGAAATTAGGGTTGTGGACTAATCCAGGTCATTGGGTTAGGGTTTTGGATGTCATCGGCTCCTATATGTATATTGTATTGTAAACAATGTAACATAATGAATGAATATATAGAATATGTTGGTTTTCCCGGTTTGGATTTCCAGGGGAAAAATATTTATGTAATGTTTGTATTTGCCATTGTATATTTTCTATTATTTTGCTGAATATTTTTTTGCAGTAAATATTGTACAAGGTTAAAATCTACAAGTTGATGGATTGGTCAATCTGGTTCCATCCTCGGTTAGTCCGGTTGATCAGGTGTTCAATCTGGTTTCATCCTCGGTTGAACCACAAACCAAAGTGGTTGATCTAGTTTCGTCACCGATCGATCCCACTCCTCCCTTTAAGAGTTCCAAAGTGGTCGATCCAATTCCATCATTGGTCGATCCCACTCCTCCTCTGAAGAGTTCTAAAGTGGCCGATATGGTTCCGCCATCGGTCGATCATACTCCTCCTTTGAAGAGTGCAACCAAAGTGGTCAATCCGGTTCCATCATCGGTCAATCCCACTCCTCATTCAAAAAGTGAGGATGTCTCTTAGGTCTACCTCATTAATATTGATTCACCCGAACAAGGGGGCACTATGCCCATCCCAATGGAACCCCCTTTGAGCAATCAAATGATTTATATTAATTGGAATCATTTGACAGAACCTTGTCTTCCCTCTTACGTGCCTTTCCAAATCTCCGTGTAGGTTTGTGATAGGAATATTCCTAACACTATAATAGATGAAGGTTCTTCTATTAACATCTTATCTATGAAAGCTTGAAAATATTTTGGTTCCCTGTAGCTTGTGCCCGTGACTCAGAATCTGTTGACCTTTGATAGAAGAGTTAGTCAACCTCTAGGGATCCTTCATCAATTTCTAGTTACTTTGGGAGGAAAAATGGTCTACATCGATGCGATGGTAGTTCACGACCCCTTGGACTTTAACCTGCTCTTTGGGCGAGACTATGTCTACATTATGAAAGATTTTGTGTCCACTCTCTTTCGAGTGATGTGTTTCCCTCACAATGGAAACATAGTAACGATCGACCAACTTTCATTCATTGAACCTCATCTGATGGTCAACCATCCACCTTCCCTGAATGGTCCATACATGCCAATGATGTCTGCCCCACCACAGGTCAATTATGTAATGACCTGCCCCATGCGTTCAACCCCACACTAGAGGGAATATCTCCCTTCTCCTGACTTAGATCCGGTAGTTGACATGGTCATCTCTTTGATAGGGCTATTAGAGCCTGATCTCCCTACCCTTATCGGAGTCATCAACATGTTTTCCTTCCAGAGTGTTTTTCTTCCATCTAGCAAAGATCTCTTAGAATCCATGATTGGTGTTTGTCCCTTGACATGTATTCCATCTAGAGCATTTTCTTCTTAGAATCCATGATAAAGCAGAAGCCACGAGCATAAATTTGTTCTCTATGGAAAGCTCGTTAAAAAATGAAACAAAAGTTACGAGCATAGTTTTTTCTTCTCTGTGGCAAGCTCATTAAAAAATGAAACGAAGGTCATGAGCATAGTTTTTCTTCTCTGTGGCAAGCTTGTTAAAAAATGAAATAGAGGTCTTGAGCATAGTTCTTTTCATGTGTCAAGCTCTTTAAAAAATGAAAAAGTTATCTCTCCTAACAAGTCAAGTCTTTCACTAGATCTCGTAGATATTGAGTCAAGTCTTTAGCTAGATCTTGTATATGTTGATTCGATTCTTTCGTTAGGTCTCGTATCTGAAACTTACTTTCATCCACCCTTATCCTTTTTCTCCATCTGATACAAAAATTGGTAACAACCTTAAAGTTGACGAATGAAATGAAGCTTGGGGGTGCATGTCTCCAGCCTTTGATTATCATTCTGGAGTTATGCCGCTAGATTTTCAAGTTGGGGGCAGAGTACCAACCATCCATGGGTATCCCTCCCTTTGGAAATTACATTGGGAATTTAGAAGCATAAGTTTAATTTTGTTTCAAGATTGTGTAAAAATGAAACCAATACTGAGCTTAGCCTTGTAGAAATTCTGAGCTCCTATGAGGCTGCCATCTAAGGTATGTCCTTGACCTTAGTATGGCTCTAAGTTTCAACTGTTTGGCTATCTTCTTTTGCTATTTTAGGACAACAAGCATTCATCCCACTTCTGTTCAATGTTTTATGGGTTAAGTGCTCTTTTAAGGTGCCCTTGCAAGTGTTTTCTTATCTCAATGTTAGCACATGCAATATAACTTAAAACACATAACACTACCTCTAGATCTTTGAAATTTTAAATGTTGTTCTACACTTCTAAACATGCATAAATTTGACATAGGTATTTTTGGTCAACATGACCCTGGATAAAACCCCCCCGGGGAAAACCAGTTTGGGATATATGTCTATATAATGATGATCAAAGAAAGAGATACAACAAGTAATGAAATACAATGGAACCTGTATACATAGCAAGCTCCTCACGATCCTTGCAACAAGAACCAGAAAGAGAAGTGCCCAAACTGTGGTGTGCCCTCTCCCTTTGTTGCCCTCTGCACTGAAATGAAGCGCCCTAGCTCCTCTGTAGCCCAATAAAGAAATCCCTCCACAGGAATGTCCTCTCTTGTGATGCCTCTCCACTGAAATTGTTAGAGCTCAAAACCTCCAAGCAGATCTTCTACCAGGTAGCTGCCAGTCCTCTCAACTCATGCGCCCTCCTCCAAGCAGAAATGATCACCAGAAATAAAATGAGCCATAAACTGAATGTCTCTCTCCACAGAAACAAGTGCCCAATCTCTCCTCTCCCTATGCATCAGATCTCATCCTGATCTGACAAGTCCTCCTCCTCTGATGAGAAAATGAAGGATAAAGAATGCGCCCCTCCTCCTCAAGATGCGCCCCTCCTCCAAGCAAAGTGCTCCCTCTGAAGTGAAGGCTAAGACTCCATGGAAATACTCTCCATGTAAGCTCCAAGGTAACAAGAGCTCCTCCTCAAGCTCTCAAGGGTTTCTCTCAAACCCTCATGAAGTGCGCCCCTCTCCTCCTCAAGACGTGCCCCCTCCTTCTCTTCTCCAAAAATCTCAAGTGAAGAATGAGTCTCCAAAATGCCTTTACCCTCTCTTTAGCCTCCTCATGCCAAGCCTAAAAGATCAATGGCCTAGATTAGATCTAGACAAGTCTAATCAATGGGTGAGATCAACTCCAATAATCTCACTAAGGAAACCCAGTTTCCTTAGTTTCTTTATGTCTATTAATTCACCCACATTGTGAATTAATTGTCAGTTTATGACTTAAGTGACATATTTCACTTTTGACTTAAAACTCCTAAGTCAAAGTGAAATTAGAATCATAAAGTAAAGTACAAGGGTAATAGTCTTCCCCCTTTATGCTTAGAGACTCATAAGCACATGGGGACCACTTTCCAAGGTATCCAAATCTCAACACTCCCTGTTACCGAGGAAAGTGCTCGTCACCACCAATCCGTCCCTGCAGTGGACATGGTTGCCTCCTGGCATATGCTCGGTGAGTATGGTTGTACCCTGATCACTGAAAGTGGACTCTGTCATAGATCTACTCAATCTGTATGATCTATAAATGGCACTGACTCTCCATCTATCCAAGATCACCTAGATCTCGACATCACACCGAAGATCTCCACCTTGGTCTCCCACCAAGGATTTCCTCCTACTCCTGGCCTCTCACCAAGAGTCTCCACTCTTGGCATCTCACCAAGAGTCTCCCCCTCTTGGTATCTCACCAAGAGTCATCAACTTGGCCTCTCGCCAAGTCACCTCCACCTGAAGTGGATCCAGAACCTGATCTACCTGTCTCATAAGCCATGTGAGGCTCAAGCCTCTGTGGTGCCTTGCTGCTCCTCCTCATCATCCTATGATGCACTGAAGCTGTAGCACCATCTCTCTATCTACTCGACTGCTCTGAAACTGTAGCTACACTGGGTGGACCAGTCACCCACTCTGAATCTGTCGAGGGACACTGAATCTGATCTCCCTCTGAATCACTGTTGTGAGTCAGCCGGTCCTCATCAACTTAGTCTCCCCAACTGATGTTGGATGGTGTAATGGTAGATAAAGTAGCAATGAATGCACACTCTCTGGAAAACTAATCACTAAACTCCATCTCCTCTGCTGTCGCTGCTAACCCATCCTGCTGCTGCTTCTTCTTCTTGTTGGGACACTGTCCTGCATAGTGACCCATCTCTCCACAAGCAAAGCATCTCACTGTGCTCATGTCTCTCCTCTGACTGTTGCCCTCACCACTTCTCCTCCTCCACGCGTCTGAGGCTGGCCCCCAATCTTGGGACCTTGCCGACCTCCATGTCCAGTCTTCTTCTTTCCCTTTGTCCAAAGAGTAAGTTCCTCATCACTAGAAACTGTTTGCTATTGCTGCTGCTGTCTAGGAGCCTCTGATGCTAATCTGATCTCCTCCTGGGCGAAGTCATCCCACATCCTCTCCCATGTGGGTAAGACCTCTCTAGAAACTATGCCCTGTATAAATGGAGCCCACGGTTTGGTGAAGCTATGCAAATCTTGCCTCACCAAAGAGTTGGGTAAAATAACCTCTCTGACGGCTCCAAGCTTGTCTCTGATCTGAGTGAATCTAGCAAGGAATGAAGTCACCGATTCATCCTTGAGCATGTGAATGCTCTTGAGTCGATCATGAAGAACCATCTTCCGGTTCTCATTTGAGCTCTCATATAGGATACATAAAGATGCCCACATCTGATATGCATGAGCCTTCCCCATCACATGGGGTATAATGTGATCCTGGAATCCATCATAAATAATCCTCTTCGCCTTGTTGTTCCTCTTCTTATATTCTTCCACCAAGATGGGAGCAGTAACAGGAATAGCAGGAACAACCACCTCGACTATATCCCATAGCTCGAGGTCCTCCAAGATGAAGACCATCCTGGCCTTCCATGACGACCAGTTGCTAGCCTCGGCTAGCCTGTCCTCCGCACGCATCTGAGATACTGACATGTCTGCCAATTGTGCTCACTCTCATGCTCCCAATGCAAAGGAATGTTACCTCACTCCTGTCAACATAGGTGTGAAAAGAGGCAAGCGAATCCACAACCTCACTCCTAATCTCTAGGTGTGGAAAGAGGTCATCTCTACAGCCTCATTCCTGTCCACAAGTGTCAAAAATCAGCCCAAAAAATCTGCCCACAATTGTCCACCAACTCTGTAAATTAGCTGTCCAAAATCTGCCCTGAGCTGTGCAACTGGAAATGAAAGAGAGGTACCTTCAAATCTGAAGTTTACCCACTATTTTGGACTGTAAACTTGCTGTCCAAAATAGGCAACAAATCTGACATAAAAACTTCTCCAAACTACCCAAAAAGTGCTCCAAAATCAGCAAGTCTAAGCCACCTTTGGCTCTGATACCATGTAGAAATTATGTGGTCCTATGAGGCTGCCATCTAAGGTCTGTCCTTGACCTTAGTATGGCTCTAAGATTCAACTATTTGGCTGTCTTCGTTTTCTATTTTAGGAAAGCAAACAGTCATCCCACTTCTGCTCAATGTTTTATGGGTTAAGTGCTCTTTTAAGGTGCCCTTGCAAGTGTTTTCTTATCTCAATGTTAGCACATGCAATATAACTTAAAACACATAACACTACCTCTAGATATTTGAACTTTAAAATTCTGTTCTACACTTCTAAACATGCATAAATTTGACACAGGTATTTTTGGTCAACATGACCCTGGATAAAACCCCCACGGGGAAAACCGGTTTGGGATATATGTCTATATAATGATGATCAAAGCAAGAGATACAACAAGTAATGAAATACAATGGAACCTGTATACATAGCAAGCTCCTCACGAGCCTTGCAACAAGAACCAGAAAGAGAAGTGCCCAAACTGTGGTGTGCCCTCTCCCTTTGTTGCCCTCTGCACTGAAATGAAGCGCCCTAGCTCCTCTGTAGCCCAATGAAGAAATCCCTCCACAGGAATGTCCTCTCCTGTGCTGCCTCTCCACTGAAACTGTCAAATCTAAAAACCTCCAAGCAGATCTGCTACCAGGTAGCTTCCAGTCCTCTCAACTCATGCGCCCTCCTCCAAGCAGAAATGATCACCAGAAATAAACTGAGCCATAAACTGAATGTCTCTCTCCACAGAAACAAGCGCCCGATCTCTCCTCTCCCTATGCATAAGATCTCATCCTGATCTGACAATTCCTCCTCCTCTGATGAGAAAATGAAGGATAAAGAATGTGCCCCTCCTCCTCAAGATGTGCCCCTCCTCCAAGCAAAGTGCTCCCTCTAAAGTGAAGGCTAAGGCTCCATGGAAATACTCTCCATGTAAGCTCCAAGGTAACAAGAGCTCCTCCTCAAGCTCTCAAGGGTTTCTCTCAAACCCTCATGAAGTGCGCCCCTCTCCTCCTCAAGATGTGCGCCCTCCTTCTCTTCTCCAAAGTTCTCAAGTGAAGAATGAGTCTCCAAAATGTCTTTACCCTCTCTTTAGCCTCCTCATGCCAAACCTAAAAGATCAATGGCCTAGATTAGATCTAGCCAAGTCTAATCAATGGGTGAGATCAACTCCAATAATCTCACTAAGGAAACCCAGTTTCCTTAGTTTCTTTATGTCTAATAATTCACCCACATTGTGAATTAATTGTCAGTTTATGACTTAAGTGACATATTTCACTTTTGACTTAAAACTCCTAAGTCAAAGTGAAATTAGAATCATAAAGTAAAGTACAAGGGCAATAGTCTTCCCCCTTTGTGCTTAGAGACTCATAAGCACATGGGGACCACTTTCCAAGGTATCCAAATCTCAACAAGCTTTTGTTCTTTATCATGCTCGTAAATACATGAGAATGTAACTGAGTATACTTTTATCACTTTTTCGGACTAGTAAATGTTATATGAAAAAGGAACCCCCTGGAGTCTCCTTTAAGCTCTTTTCAGACTCTCTAAACATGAAAAGATTGTCGAGTGATCTTGCTTCCTTTCACACCCATTAAAAGGTTTGAAAGGGTGTTTTTCGAGTGGTAGTTTATCACTTTTTGGGCCTCGTGAGACTTAAATTACGAAAAAGGAAAACCATGGAGTCACCTTTAAGTTCTTTTTAGACTCTCTAAACATGAAAAACCACCAAGTTTTCCTTCTCTGGACTCACTAAACTACACATTGAAGGGACCATATGGGAACAGACCCTTGCTTCTTCTAGTTTGTTAAACAAAATAAGAGGAACTTATCGAAGGTGAGTTATATCGAGCATGTGTTATCCTCCTCGAGCTCATTAAATTAAAAAGAGGTACTCATCTATCTAGATGGGGGGAAAATTGAAGGAAGTGGGTCAAGTTTTTGAGAATCCTTTATGGCAAATTTTGTCACCCTTGAACATGGCACCTGTTTGTGTCTCATCTTACAGTTGGGTAATCCGCTTGTCTATGAGTCATAACAATTCCATGTGTCGCCATACTTTTTCATCCAGTCAAAGAGTTCTCTTATTGTCGTCACATTACATTCTTGGTACTCATTGAGTCAATGTTGCCAAGTCAGTTGTCGTGACTCATCATGTTCAAGGGAACTTTCACTTTAAACCATCCATCTATAGTACTTCCAGTTTCCATTTCATGTGTCATTCCATACTCATTTGATTCACCATATTAAATCACTTTCCTGTGTCAGTTTCATGTCGATGATGGGGGATACATCAAGGCCCTCCTTTGATGAGTCTTTTCCTATTGACTTCAACACATCATCCAAGAATTAGACTTAGAAACCAGTTAGTACCTTAGGACTTCCATGCCTAAATGGAAGGAATCCTCACCTTCGACAGTAGGTTTACATCATTGACCTCTAATTGGATGATTCCACGAATGTTCGACTTCATATCATTTATTCACATTCACTTGAATGTACTAGGGTACCTTTGGATTCATTAACATCATTGGTGATTTCCCTCGAACTTGTTAACAGTATACATCAATGACTGATAATCAAGTGGTTTTTACCATGTTTGACATCAAAACATCTATTCAGATGACTAGATTCATACCACATTGGGATTGGGACGAAGACCCTGGGTTGATCATTCACTCTGTTATACACTTTTCCCAGGATGCGAAGGAGATCATTTGAGCATGATGATATATAAATTGTTACATAGATCCACATTTTATTGGTCCGTGGCTATGTTTTATCATCTCATAGCTCCATTGTGTATTTCTTGTGGCTATGATCAGTTCATGTCATGGAGGTATGGATCCACATTGTATCTCTTGTGGCCATATCTTTAGTCAATATTTTTCATGGATCTGTAGTGTATTAGTCGGTGGATGTTCTTTGAGTCATCTTGTATTCCAAGCATAGGTATGTCTGCCTTGTAAATGGAACATATCTTAATATTGTTTGATGGTTGTTTGCAGCTTCTTCTAGGTTCTATAACTATGCGCCCTTGTATTGAACAATTGTAAAGTGTTTCGACCATCAGTTTCTCTTCTAACCTCACACTTTAGGGGGCATATTGTTACACATCAATTTTCCACACCTAGGTACCTCATCCTAAGTGTCGCAAGTGTTGTAAATGTGTCATATGCACCTTTCTAAGTGTTGCATACACCTCGACACCATGAAATAACATATGTCACAATCCCTAGTCAATGTGGAGGAGAAATATATTATATGAAGTTAAAAATACTATGTGCACATGAATTATTATTAATATTCATGAAAAGGAAATTAATTTAGTGTGAGAATCCACCTCACATTTGGTTTCCTATTTTTAAGTGGAGGTTGAGGATCTCATGGATGGTTGAAATATTTCCTCCTTAAAATCCTTGAGAGAAATTTCTTCCCTAAAATCTTTAAGTGATATTTTCTCCCTAAATATCTTGGAGATCCCATTTTAGTGGATCTAATGAGTGATCCTCTCCATGGTGGTTAAGCCTCCAAATCCTATATAATGAGGGATTTTCCATGGATAAGAGAGAGGAAGAATATTAGAGGTATCAAACTTATGATATTGGGAGGAAGATTTTGGATATCAAACCTATGGTCTTAGGAGAATCATGCAAGGGTTGGACAAGGAGGAATTGGAGAGGCTACTGCAACTTCATCTACAGATTGTAAGTATCTCTTGAAATTTCTCATTAATATTACTTGGACTATTCCCTTCAAGATTCTATGTTGTTGCATATAATTATCGATATTGATAAATGAATTTGATTAGTCTAATCTTGTAGAGTAGAGTAGGAGTTTTTTTTCTTTTGTTGTCCATTGCATTACAGGTATCGAGTGGTGTTGAAGAGTTTGGAGGTCAAACTCAGATTGGAGGCAGCGAGGACAAACTACGGAATAAAGTGCATCACATTTTCTTCCTTATCTTTCTCTTTTTTATTAGGTAATTGAATTCACAGGGATGTTAGTGTCCATTTGTATGTTTTATGTATTGGTATAGGGGTCTAGAATCCAAGAGGATATTCACCTATTTGCAGGGGGATTTTTGGAGTTATGTCGCTATCTTTTCAAGTTGGGGGCAGAGTACCAACCATCCACGGGTATCCCTACCTTTGGAAATTATGTTGGGAATTTGCAAGCATAAGTTTAATTTTGTTTCAAGCTTGTGTAAAAATGAAACCAATACCAAGCTTAATCTTTGTTCTTTCTTGTGCTTGTAAATACATGAGAATATAACCGAGTATACTTTTATCAGTTTTTTGGACTCGTAAAGGTTATACGAAAAAGGAACCCACTGGAGTCTCCTTTAAGCTCTTTTCAGACTCTCTAAACATGAAAATATTGCCGAGTGATATTGCTTCCTTTCACACTCATTAAAATGTTTGAAAGGGAATATTTCGAGTGATATTTTATCGCTTTTTCATCCTCGCAAGACTGAAATTACGAAAAAGGACAACCATGGAGTCACCTTTAATTTCTTTTTAGACTCTCTAAACATGAAAAACCACCAATTTTTCCTTCTCTAGACTCGCTAAACTACACATTGAAGGGCCCATATGGGAACAAACCCTTACTTCTTCTAGTTCGTTAGACAAAGTAAGAGGAACTTACCGAAGGTGAGTTATATCGTGATCTAAAAATGAAGAAGACTTGTATTCTTGAAAATATTTGCAAGTAAAGTTTATGTGTTAAAATGCAAATGGATCAACTTTGCAACACAAATTTAATAGGATTTCCTCATTCAATATGCATATAAACAACATCATAATCAATGAACAAAAAACACATAACACAACAAATGATAAAGGAGTTCACCCCTCTCTTGGGCTACATCTCCTGGTCCAGCTTACAATGGATCATTTGTATTATTTGCTCAAAGTTCTCAAAAATTTGATTTACAATGCTCAAAATGCCAAATAGACTGCACCAATGGCTTGAGAACATCCAAAAACCCCTAGATGGGATTTTTTGACACCTCGTTTGGCCAAAAAAATGAAGAAGATAGGATTCCTGGAAGTCCCCCCTTCAAGCTTGCTATCTCTGCATCTACAAAACGCACCTCCCTTGGCTCAACCTAGCCCACACACAATTTAAAGCATAAAAACTTGGCACTGGTTGCAATCGCACAACCGGTCCAAACTGTCGAACTGTTACGCACTGGCCTTAACTACCAAGGCCCGTGGGCACATGGTCACCACATGACCATGCACTATTACACAACAGGGCTAAAGTTTCAAACTGTTTACATAACCGTAAGGTTTAAACCCACACGCATACACGTTGGTCACATGTTAACCAAACCGTTCACATTCAAATGGTTACAACATGTATTATGGTGGGTCTAACCGTCGTAGCATCGGTCGTATGCAATACAATATATAACCATGGGTCGGGGCTTAGCCCTGGCCCGGTTCACGCCCCAACACACATTTTTACAATGTTAAATATATTAGAATGCATTTATATATTAAGTAACATGTGTGGGCATGCCGGTTGGGTGGCCTTTCCCAAAGCTTTACCCTACCCGGAGGTCATGGGGTCGACTCCTGCCAAGTGCAAAGATTTTAACCAATAAACAGGTGACACATGGAGGCCATTGATTGGGCCATGTGCCACCATCCCATTCGCTGCCAAAAAACCATGTCACATGCCAACTGTCCCAATAACTGCCTGCCACATGTCGTACGGCCTGCCATGTCATCGTCTGTACGGACTGTACAGTCAACATCCCTTTTTTTTGCCTGTTTTCCATTTTGAACAGAACGTGATATATCTCACTCCTGATGTATGTTTGAACCCAAACAATTTGCGTTGGGTTCGTAACGATGAGGTCTATATTCTTGTTTGATTTGAAGTGGTTCCAAGCACTTTGAATTTTTGAGCAAAATTTGATCCCCTGATCACACCTCCCCATTGGAAAGATTTTGGACATCCAAAAGACTATTTTTAGTCTATCTGAAGATGAGGGTATAGTTCCCTCACTCTTCCAACCTCAATCCACTTGGATTTTCTTGGATTTGTACCTTTAATACCAACTCGAAGATACTCCACATTTCCTCATTTTGAAGTTCGCATTCTCCTATCAAAGATGGTGTCTTCATGCAGTTCTGTAAGATATTCTGAGGAAAAATCATCTATAGAAGGAATCTGAACATGCTCTCCTTGATCATCAATCAAAGGAGGCTCATACAATTTCAAATTCTCAACATTAACAACTACATACATTTTCATATAAGGAGGAAAATCTAAACGAAAGGCATTGTTGCCAATCTTGCCGATAATCTTGAAAGGACCATATCGAATCAGTTTCAATTTTTTATCTTCTCCTTTAAGACTCTCCTTATTGATGTAAATCCAAAATTCATCTCCAACTTGGAAACTGTGATCAACACGATGCTTGTCATGTCTCATCTTGTACTTGGCTTGACTCTTTTCCAACTACTCTTGAACCATTTGATGTATCGACTGAATTTGTTCAATGAACTTTTCTGCCCTATCAATGTCATATTGACCATTAATAGCAATATCCTTCCCAAAGATAAAATCTAAAGGAGATTTGGGCAAATAGCCAAAACATGCTTCAAATGGCGACGTTTGAGTTGAAGAGTGCTTAGCTCGATTGTAAGCATGTTGAATGTAGTGTAAATGCTCATCCCAAAGTTTAGGATGCTTGCTGGAATAAGCACGAAGAAGATGTACCACTGTTCGATTTACCACTTTTGTCTGACCATCTATTTGTGGATGAAAAGCTATGATCTTTTTCAGTTTGGTTTCCATGAATTCCCATAAACTCGACCAAAAACTTCCAACAAATCGAGAATCCCGATCAGAAATAATGGATTTAGGCAATCCAAAATGCACCCAAACATTTTGAAAAAACATTTGTGCCATTTGTTCAGCTGTAATCTGCTTCGTACAAGGAATCAAAATACACATTTTTCTAAATCGATCAACCACAACATAAAGATAATCATGATTTCGTCTAGACATAGGTAGACCTCCTACAAAATCCATGGAAATACTAAATTCCCAAGGACGAGAAGGAACCGTAAGTGGAGTATACAAACCCAACTTTCGATTGCTAGGTTTACTTGTGGCACATAATGAACATCCTCGAACATATCTTGAAATACTTTCATTCATTTTAGGCTAGTAGCAGTATCTTTGCAAATTAGCCACTGTCTTGCCTACACCAAAATGACCAGCAATAAGAGAAGAATGGGCTTCTCTTATAATGTTGATTCTTTCCCCCTGTGGAATACATAGCTTTCCAA
>ML779011.1:1998194-2008574 GCA_009831015.1 Picea engelmannii | reverse complement strand
CCTACATTTTCTCTTCTCCCTGCGCAATGCAATGATATTCATTTACAATCTGGGAGAATAGTAGAACCTATCATAGCTGATGTTACCTCTTCTGATAAAGAGGAAACAAAAGAGCATGATGTACCTGAAGAGGTACAATCATCTTCTAACACTACTGCTGAAACAACAAAACCACCATTTCCTGAGCATTTAGCTTTGAATAAAATGCCTAAGCCACCCGCTTTCAATCTTCTAGGGGAATTACAAAATCTTTATGTCAAAATTCCTCTACTACAAGCACTCCGAGATGTACCAATTTATGTCAGGACTATGCGAGACATTTGTGTTAAGAAGCTTGGTAGGAAAATTAAGGATCCCCTCACGGTCCATGTTATGGGTGACTTGTCTGCACTAATGTCAGGTAAAGTTCCCCCAGTTAAATATGGTGATCCCGACCACCCTACAGTCTCAGTACAAATTAGAAAAACGATAATCCCTTGAGTCCTGGTAGACTTAGGTGCCGCTATCAATATTATGACTCTGGAAACCTCACAACTGTTATAATTACAAAATGAAATCAAAGACACCCCAACTATCCTAGAATTAGCTGACCTATCCACAATTAAACCAGAGGGAGTCATTGAAGACCTAATTATCTCAGTGGAATCTTGGAATTATCCAGCTGACTTTGTGGTATTACAACCTAAAACAAAGTTGGGGGGGCACCCTCTAATTTTGGGCAGGCCTTGGCTAGCCACAACAGATTCTTTTATCAGTTGTAGATCATGTTCAATGACAATTTCCAATCGTTATGAAACTAAACAACTTACCCTCTACCCTCACGCTACACCCTTGATTAATAATGATAATTCTATATGGGTAGACTTTGATGATCAACTTACTCAACCCATCTTGACTATCAGACAAGCTTTAAGCCTTAAAGATGCCACTGAGGATGAAGTAATTAATAGTTTTATTTGTGAACCCTCCTCCGTGACTCCAGAAACTCACAACCATCTAGCTGCACTTTTGGAGTCAGACAATCAGGAAAACCTTAACTCTGAAAACCCACCTCAAACATCTGACACCATCTCTTCTAAAACCATACCAGTAGAAATTGAACCTAGCAAAACACTGAACATAAACCCTAACCTGACAGATGCTGAAACACAATAATTAATGAAGTTACTTCTTGAAAATAAAGAAGCATTTTCATGGGACTATACAGATATGAAAGGAATCTCTCCCAAATTATGTACTCATCGAATATATATTAAGGAAGATTGTCAACCGATCTGCCAATCTCAACACCGAATGAACCCTAATTTAAGAGAAATCCTTAAAGAAGAACTTCAAAAATTGCTCAACGCAGGGTTTATATATCCTATATCAGACAGTGAATGGGTTTCCCCTTTGGTTATACTTCCTAAGAAAAATGAGAAATGGAGAGTATGTGTGGATTATAGAGCCTTAAATAAAGATACTCAAAAAGATCACTTTCCATTACCACTCATTGATCAAATGTTAGACAATTTGTCAGGGAAGAAATTTTTCTCATTTTTAGATGGTTTCAGTGGGTATAATCAGATCAAAATTGCACCTAAATACCAAGATAAAACCACTTTTACTAGCCCTTGGGGAACTTTTGCTTATAGAGTTCTCCCATTTGGACTATGTAATGCACCAACAACCTTCCAAAGAGCATCTATAGGAATCTTTTTTGATATGCTTAATGACTCTATGGAAATTTTTATGGATGACTTTACTCCTTATGGTGTTTCTTTTTAGGAAGCACTACAAAACCTTGAGAAAGTGCGTAAATGATGTATACAAACCCACCTCTCCTTAAGTACAGAAAAATGTCATATGATGATGAGTGAAGGAATTGTGCTTGGACATTTTATCTCATCTCAAGGAATTCAGGTGGATCCATCCAAGATACAAGTCATTAAATATCTTCCTACTCCCAAAACCCAAACAGAAGTAAGAATTTTTCTAGGACATGCTGGATACTATAGAAGATTTATCAAAAATTTCTCCAAAATAGCTTCTCCCCTATTTGTGTTGCTAATGAAAAATGCTGAGTTCAAATGAACTAATTCTTTCCACGAACCATTTAATACACTTAAACATCAGTTATCTACATCTCCTATTCTTAGAGGACTTGACTGGACACTGCCCTTTCATATATCCTCTGATGCTTCAGATACTGCAATAGGAGTTGTCTTGGGACAAGAAGAAAATCATCTTCCTTATGCTATTTATTTCATTAGCAAGAATATGAATCCTACTGAACTTAACTATACAGTTACCGAAAAGGAATTTTTAGCAGTTATCTATGCTATTAATAAATTTAGACATTACATCACTGGCTACTCTACTCTTGTCCATATTGATCACTCAGCTATCAAATATCTAATGAACAAGCCTATCACAAATGCTCAAGTCACCAGATGGTTACTATTATTGCAAGAATTTGATATTACAATTGTAGATAGACCAAGAAAATAAAATGTAGTTGTTGATTTCCTTTCTCGGTTAACACCTGATGATGATACCCCCGTAGATGATTCATTTCTTGATGAATATCTATTTGCAGTATCTTCTCATTCACCTTGGTATGCAGACATCGCTAACTACTTGGTTGCAGGGAAGTTACCACCACACCTATCCCACCGAGAGAAAAGAAGAATCATTCAACAAAGTGATCGATATAGCTGGATAAGTGGGTGTCTTTTTCACACAGAACTTGATCAAGAAATTTGAAGGTGCATTAGAGAAGATGAGGTTTATGATATACTAAAATCTTATCATGATGGCCCTTGTGGAGGGCATTTTGCTGATAAAAGAACAGCACATAAAAATATCAGGATGGGGTATTATTGGCCCTTACTTTTTAAAGATGCAAATAAATATGTCTGGGCCTGTGATAGCTGCCAAAGAATGGGCCAACCTAATCATAGAGATGAAATTCCATTAAACCCTCAGATAGTACTCAAACCATTCGAAAGATGGGCCTTAGACTTTGTAGGACCCATTAACCCCCCATCCAATCAAAAAGTTTACATAGTGGTCTGCATAGATTATATGACCAAATGGGTGGAAGCTTAAGCACTCCATAGAGCGATTGAAGAAGCAGTTCTAGATTTCTTATTTGAAGACATCTTCATCAGATTTTGAGTGCCGAGAGAATTAGTTACAGATGGAGGACCTCCTTTCACTTCTCATGGTTTTAAAGCCACCCTTTAGAAATATCATATTCAACATAGAATGACTACACCATACCACCCCCAAGCCAATGGACAGGTGGAAAGCACAAATAAAGTAATAGAATCCATTCTTACAAAAACAGTGAAGGAAAACAAAAAGGACTGGTCTCACAGGCTCTCTGAAGCATTATGGGCCTACAGAACTACCTGGAGAAATACTACAGGATTCTCCCCCTATGAATTAGTTTATGGAAAAAGTGTTGTCTTTCCTGTGGAATTTGAAATCAAAACCTTAAGGACTGCTTTAGCTGTCAACCTTGATTTGACCGATGCACAAACAATCAGGTTACAATAGCTTAATGAATTGGATGAAAAAAGACTAGATGTCATTCATCAGACAACTATGATTCAATAACAAAGATCAAAATGGCATGACAAAACTATCAAGCATAAGCAATTCCAAAAAGGTAACTAGGCCCTACTATATGACTCTCAGTTCAAATAATTTCAAGGGAAACTACGTACAAGATGGCTTGGACCTTACGAAGTAGACACTGTTTTCCCCAATGGAACAGTAAGGCTCCTCACAATCGATGACTCTAAAACACCGTTACCTGTAAATGGTCATCAGCTCCATCTGTACCAGCGCCCTATTTCCAAAGAAGAATTTAAGGCCACATGTGTGGCAGACTCTCATTACCTCTTTTTAGAGGGGACTCCTACCCCTCATTTCAATTAATTCTATTTAGTTTAATCTCTTTAGTATTAGATTAGATTTCATTTACTAATAATACCTATCAGAAAATAACGTGTTACAATTTATTTTTGCAAATTCTCGATCAAAGCCAAGGCCTACTAAGAAAGGACGATCTTACTTCAAGAAGAGCCAAGCTTCCCCATTGTTGAAACACCACTGTTCAACAATTTTCTACATTTTCCCCATTGTTGAAACACCATTGTTCAACAATTTTCTACATTTTCCCATTATTGAAACATCCATGTTCAACAATTTTTCACATTTCCCCCATTGCTGAAACACCATTGTTCAACAATTTTCTACATTTCCCCATTGCTGAAACACCACTGTTTAGAAATTTTCTACATTTTCCCATTGTTGAAACACCCCTGTTCCACAATCTCCCACATTTTCCCATTGCTGAAACACCCCTGTTCAACAATTTTCCACATTCCCCCCATTGCTGAAACACCACTGTTCAACAACTTTCTACATTTTCCCATTGCTGAAACACCCCTGTTCCGCAATTTTCCACATTTTCCCCATTGATGAAACACCAACTTTTCAGCATTCTCTGTCAATAAGCTTTTTCACTCTCAGACTACATTTTGTCCTTCTAGTAAATAAATCCTTGATACAATTCCCCTAACAAATCAAAAGTCTCTGCCACGGCCACTACAGAACTATTATGGACAGGCACTATATTTTGTTTGAAGTACGAATAAGGTAAAGGTGAGGTATGTAAATTTTATATGTAAATACAATTAAGCTATAGTTAATGAGAAGATTCCAACTCATTATTACCACTCATGTAAAATCATTATTAGCCGCACTTGAGGGGGGGGGAGGAAATATCAAACTTTTATACCATCATTTCACACGAATCAACCACCGTCATTCCTTTTTACCATCCTTTCGTTTGTTTCACCACCATTTGCATGCCTTCACCCGAAAAACTCACTCTGCACAGAAGTTGTTACTCGACTCTTTGACGGTGTATTTTACCGATCTGTTAGCTATGGGAGGTCCTGTTATATGATACGAACCCGCCATGACAGCCCTATTAGAAATGTATCCAAAATCCTATCAAATTTTTCTGTAGGCAGGATGGCTTGGTTATTTTCAGAGGCTCCAGGGATTTGATCAACAACAGGTTCTGCAATTTGCTAGAAATATCCAGGAAGATCATTCCATTGTTCAAGGGGTTCAAATTCCAGTTAAAGAAGAGGATATAGCATAGGTTTTGGGTCTCCCTACCAATGGCATTCACTTGTTCAGCCACAAACATATCATCCTTAATGCCCAGCAGGATTTCCTCTTGCCAGGGGAACAAATTGAACCTAAAGTCCGAGGTGTTCGACTTAGCTCATTGCCACCTCCATGGCTAAATGTTGCAAAGTTTGTCAAGCACTACCTTACCTGTGAAGGCCGATACCAAGTAGTCTACCGGCACGATTTTTTCCTATTGTCTCATTTATGACATGCTAGATTGGTGAACATTCCTTATCATCTGCTCGATTGTCTTAAAAATATGTCGCACTACTGTAAAAATGATAAATATCCCTCCCTTTCACTCACCCATCACCGTCTTGTTCAACTACTTATCCAAAAGGGTTTTTCCCAACAAAACCCTCCACTAAACAACCCACCCATAGATCCCCAAGAAGCTGTTGAAATTCCTGGAAAATCTGCAGGAACAACAACCACAAAACCCTCCAGACCCTCCAGAAATACCTAACAGTCCACCTACAGACCCAATCAATCCAATTAACCCCCCTACCATACCAAGACTACCCCACATTTTACCAGAATCATCTACTCATGCCCTTCATATTCTTAGTGATGATTCTGAACCAAACAATTCTCCCTGTCTCATCATTGAGGAAAATCCCCCATGTAAACGAAAGCAAATTCCTTTCTTTCCACCCTTTTTACAAAGAAAACGAACAAGGGCCTCAACAAGGGAAGCCACTACTGCCACTTCCCTAAACCCCCAACCCATCCGACTAATACCCCGTACACCTCCAACCTCCCAAATGCCGGAATCTTTACCTATTCCACCCACGGGCACTGAAACACAAGAACCAGAGGCCCAGTGGGTTGCGACATCATCCATTTCAAATTTAGTAGCTGAAACACAAGAACCAGCTACTCATCAAGTAGCTGAAACACAAGAACCAACTACTCATCAAGTAGCTGAAACAAAAGAACCAGCTACCCATTTAGTAGCTAAAACACAAGAACCAACTACTCATTCAAAAGTTGAAACACAAGAACCAGCTATAGCTGTCACACAAGAACCAACTACAACTGAAACACAAGAAACAGTTGATGATATTGTTACCGAGACAAAGGAATCAGATGCCCAGGGTGCTAAAACATTACTTTCTTTACATCAAGAAGCTGAAACACAAGAATGAGTTGTCGATCCTGTAGTTGCTCCAAAAGAACTAGCTAGTGCAGCTGTGACTACTACACAAGAACTAGTCACCCCTCAACTAGAACCAACAATAGCCTCCGTCTTACAAGAAAATGAGTTCCTAAGGTCTGAACTGGAAGCCTACAAGAAAGAGCTAGCCATGGCAAAGGAAGCCTATGAGAAGGAACTTAAATTGTACACCCTAACTCGCATAGAGACCATGTCAGAGGGAACTACAACAGAGAATTCATGTAGAGAATATATGTGCAGTCAATGTGGGGACATCTAGTATCAAGAAGGCTACAAAGTAATTCAAATTCCAATGCCAGGAGCTCCCCCTGCACCTTCAACTTTTACAGTCAAAGAAGAACACCCTGTTGTTACACAAGAACCAGCAAGACCTTCCAAAATTAAGACTGAGCCCTGGCCTACAATAAATTTCAAATATGAAACCCCTTCTTTTGTTAATAAAGCAGTACAAACATTGCCTATTGATGAATCTACCCCTCCCATCTAGATCAATACCCACACATTTGTGGAACAAGCCACTTAGACCCTACCTCAGCCTACTACTTGCAACGCTGAAACACAAAATCAGCCATGGGATGAGTAGGCAATAATAGACAAATGGAAAAAAGGGTCTGCTGTTACACAGGCCAAAATCCTGGAGGAACACAGACAAATATGGATAAACCATATCTATTCAAACTGAGAAGCTTTGGAGAAAACACGCCAGGAATCCCCTGCCTATAAGAAAAAAAATAAAGAGCTTAAAGGAAGATTGCTCCTAATATTTGACTTGTCAAAAAAGTTGTTGGCTGCAAGGAAACCATCTCGCAATTACTCTTTGTTCCTCATGGAATGACTTACATTGTTTCAGATTAAATCAATCAAAGAAGGCAGACCCCATGCAGTGTTAAATCCAACAGATTTTGTTAAAACTTTTGCATAAGCCTCTGCTATGGATCAACACCTTCTCTGTGAGTTATATTTTCATAATGAGGCCATCCCTGAGAACAGACAGCTTAACCTTAACCCTCTTGTCAATGACATCCAGATTCAGGCACTCACCTCCTTCCTCAACAATCATATTATATGGCAGGATGAATTCCTATCTGCCAAGCATAACGAGGATAACCGCCTTCTCTGGATAAGGCCAGAACCACAAAATGTTTCCACCTTTGTTACATAGTATTATCAGTTTTTAAAGAAACCAAGGATGACTCAACACATTCAGAAACTACAGACATCAGTGTTTCAGGAGTGTCAACAGTTCATTAAATCCACAGAGGTTGCTTCCCTACAGGCAAATAACATGTTTTGGAAACAATCTACCGAGAAAAGACAGGAACACAATCCTTTTAACCCCACTAATCTTGAGATAGAAATCTCCAGGGTACCTAGCTACATCAAGTGTGTTCAGCAACATGATGAAAGCTAGATGGGGTATCAGTTTCATTTTCCTATCCTCTGGATGCCAGCAGAGAAATATCAAGTTCATTATAGGTTGCCTAAGAAGGCCAAAACAACAGCTTGGCAAAGGTTACAACGCGTTCAAGGGTTCATAGCTCCAACAGACAACACTTTCCACAACTACTGCTTAAGTAACTTGCATGCTCAGAGTCGGTATCCAGATTCTGATTTAGATTGAAGTTGCCTGAGGACATGCAACATTTTAAGTTGGGGGGGATGTTAGGACCCTACAATGTACCTTTTTGCTCACACCTTTTGCTACCATTACACCCTTTTTCCACTCATATTTAAACTTATATTATCACCTTACCCTATCTCTCCAAAGGTATATAATGTATCTTCTCTTTACTATATGTTTAATCTGTTTTGCATATAATTTTACATTACTCTCATACTTAACCGTTGATCAGAAATGTATAAGTGTTGAAACAGTTCGAACTGTAGATTAACATTGAGGCCTGTTGCTGAAATAGTTAAAGCACGCAAACCCTGTGGCTGAAACAGTCGATGGACTATGATGCTAAAACAACAACTCACATAGAAGAAGTTGTTACACTCTTCATGGTCTACGATGCTAAAACAACAACTCACACAGAAGAAGTTGTTACACTCTCTGTGCTCTACGATGCTGAAACAACAACCCACACAGAAGTTGTTAAACCCACCCTGGTCTACGATGATGAAACATCAACACAAAGATGTTACATTGACCACAACAGCCGCACCTTGAGCCAGAATTAACCATCGTCGCCATGTGACCACGTGCTGAAACAGTCAGAATGAAAATCCCGTTGCTAAAACAGCCTGCAATTTGCGATGTTGAAAAAACATACAACAACAGTAATGAGAAGACAAATAAAGAAGCTGTTACTCTAGCTGAAACAAAAACACCCCACTCAGCACCTTTTCAACTATTGTAATAGCATTATGTTGCAGGAGACTAGGATATATCCTATTCCAGTATAGAGAGTCGATCTAACTAATAATAGGACTCAGATGTACACATGTAATTGGATGATCAAATTGTATCGAGGGGATTCTCCTCTTTAAATAAGAGGAAATCATCATTAGAGAGGATCTTCTTTTTAGCTAAGAAGGATTTTACAGAGAAGGATGTGTTTTACTTCAGATTGTAATATGATACAGTTGACAGATGAATAAAAGATTGTTCTAAGCATTTCTCTCTAGTTCCTTTCATTTCTGGGGAATCTTGTGAGAAGGGAGGGCCCACCTTCTTCACAAGATTCACCCATTAGCTTTGTAGTGTGTTAGTGTTATTTCTGTTCATGCCTTGATTAAATTATGTTTTGCTGAAACACCACTTTACTGAACTCTGTTTTGTTAAAACTCTGCTTTACTGGTTGTTACATTGTTTTCATATAATTCATGCTTGGGTAATTGTTGATCATTCTAGTTAGCAATCTTGTTTGGTGAATTTATGAAAGAGTGATAATCAGGGACAAGTGCTGAAGGTTCCTGCTTGGGGAATAGGGTCCTATTCTCTGTTAAGAGATAGTTAGTCTTCAGTGTGTGTCGATCATTTCAATTAGCAATGAGTCTATGAAAGTGTGATGATCAGAAACAGGTGCTGAAGATTCCTGCTTGGGAATAGGGTCTTGTTCTATGTTAAGAGTTAGTTAGCCTTCAGTGTGTGTCAATCATTTCAGTTAGCAATGAGTTCATAAAAGTAGGATGATCAGAAACAGGTGCTGAAGATTCCATCTTGGGGATTAGGGTCATGTTCTCTGTTACAGAATAGCTGGTCTTTCCTTTTGCAGTATCATGAAAAGGTTTCTTTCTTAAGTTGTTATTTCTTAATGTAATCCAGGATTCTTTGGACAATTACTTCTTTAAACATTGAACTCTGCAATAGGTAGATTACTTTCTTGTAATTCAAGTTAGAACTTCAGTTTGTTCAAGGCAAGGTGTGATTAATATATTTTTACTACAACTCTAGGTTGTTTTTTAGATTGAGCATATATAGTGTGTGATTACCTTTGAAATAAACAGACTTCCCTGGGTTGACAATTTATGTAGCACTTGATTTTTTAGTTAAATAAGCAATTATAGTGACCAACAATTACATGTTGAGGTACATCTTGATGCATGGTTGATGCATAGTTTAGTTTATTGGTACATGTTTTTTGGTGCAGGTTTATTGGTACAGGTTTACAACATTATATCTCACAGTGATAGTGTGACAGTGGTTCCATCATTCTACTTCTATGTTAGGGTGGTTGGATGGAGCAAGGACAAGTGGTTGTATCCAGCTTTCGGTTGTAGTCAGAGAACATAGGGGGTTGTAGCCTCTGCAAGATACCAGATATATAAAATATGCAGAACAGAAACGAAATGCTAGAAATAACAGAATAACAGTAAAATATCCAGCATAATCTTCACAATACAGAAAAATGATATACAAAATAGCAACAGAAATAGCACTTGAACAGAAATAGCACTTGATTCAGATAGCAATGTTCACAGGCCTCTTCGAGGGGGGCAACCTCCAATCGAGCAGCGCTCTGTTACAATAATATCCAAGCTAGGGTTCTCATACCCTCGAC
>ML779011.1:1971198-1992549 GCA_009831015.1 Picea engelmannii | reverse complement strand
TAGAAATAACAGAATAACAGTAAAATATCCAGCATAATCTTCACAATACACAAAAATGATATACGAAATAGCAACAGAAATAGCACTTGAACAGAAATAGCACTTGATTCAGATAGCAATGTTCACAGGCCTCTTCGAGGGGGGAAACCTCCAATCGAGCAGCGCTCTGTTACAATAATATCCAAGCTAGGGTTCTCATACCCTCGACTCCTATTTATACTAAAAAGAATCATCTAGAGGAATATCCTTCTAGAAGCGGAAGCTTCTATTAGGTCTTCTTACATCCACCTTATTCTATTTTATTGAAAGGTCTTATTAATATTGACCTTTATTACATCCGAATACATTGATCTACCTATGTGCAGGTTAGGACCTTAACAGCCTCCTTCTAGATGTAGCCAGAGAATTGGGGAGTTGGAGCTTCCTTTAGGTTGTATCCTGAGAAACTAGGGGGTTGGAGCCTCCTTCTAGTTGCAGTTGGAAAACAAAGGAAGTTGGTGCTTCCAATGAATGTAATTCTTAAAGTCATATATGAAAAATCATTTCGTGGTTTTCTTCCACTTTGAGTTTCCACGTAAAACACTAGTGTACCGTGTATGTGTGTGATTGCTCATTTGTTCATTGTTTATTTACTCTGCAACTATTGGATGATAATGCTACATTGATATAAAACTTGCATTTTATGGTGAAAAAGGATTAAATTTCTCTATTACTGATTCACCCCCCTCTCAGTAATCCAACAATAACTTCAATGTCAAATTGATGTAGAGCCTAGACATAATAGAAAAGAAGGTCCATAAGGGGAAAACATTGATTAGGTCAAGAATTCCTAGGTCTCGTGATGAAAAAAGAAGAGAAGAAAAATGTGTTGGTAAGCATTCTTTCAAGTAAGAGAGCAGTGGTTCAAGTCCATCTCATGTCAAAAAGCATAAGAGAAGGACTGGGGTGTGTTGTAACATAGTCCAAGTTTTTATAAATTTGGAAATTTTATAACTTATAAGTTAGGAATAATAAGACATTTTGGTCTTGCAAAAACAAATAAAAATAAAACTAGATGAAATTCAAATAAATGAAACAAATTTTGTTTATAATAGTTGTTTTTATTTTAAATAAAATAAAGGTTTATTGAAATATTTATTATATGGTTTAAAAATACATTTAAGTTTAATTAAATTTAGATTTGGTTTAAAAATTAGTGTAGGTTTTAATATTTTCATTTTTAATACAATTTCATATTAATAAACGTGTAATTTTGGGCATATTAGACCATGCACTCCTGATCTAAAGATCAATGAATCATAGTGAATTGTGACCCCCTCACATGCTCGAAGTTTAACACAAGGGGTGGGGGGTAGACTCTACCATGGTTAAAGTCCTTTCAACATGGTTCCCATATATTGATTGAGGCCCACATGATATGTGGTTAGCGTAAGCATGCATGACCCCCCACAATAGACGTGGGGTCGACACATGTCTAGCATCACATCAATCGACAAAAAAGGTATATTTTGAATTTGTAATTTATTTTCCACTTGTAATTTAATGACACATATGTATTTCGAAAGGTAAAAGGGGGAAAAGGATCAAATGTTTGATTTACTTTGAGTTTATGAAGAGTTTGAGCATCCAGTCAAAAATTCCTGCAAGATTTTCCATCATTCCTCCAGTCTGGTATCTATCTCAGTCAACATCCTCCACGGGTAATTTTAAAACCTTGTTATTCTTCTATTATCAATATCAAAGTGCAGACATCACTGCCCATAAAGCCTAAGAAATTTCCAAACCCCATAGAGGAATACCTTTTCAATAGAGATAAGGACGTCTTTGATCTTGTGTTATCATTTGATACCTCTGCATTATATCAACAAGAGAAACAAGGTTTCTAGGATTTAGTTGACCAGTATTATGCATGGGAGTCTGATCTTGCCAAATTTATAGTTCCCTAGGTTTACCATTTCCAAGAATTCATAGTATGGTCTTTCGAGAATTATATTCCATCCAAAAGATCCATATTCTCTAAATCCGGGAATGTTCTATTTGAATTAAACACCAAGAATATAAATGAAATGATGAGATGGTAAATTAACCCTGATAGAGAACCATTAAATGAGCTAGTGGCAATGAAATCCTTTAGAGAACTAGAATCAAAAGACAAGGTTTCTTTATTACAATCTTACCTCTTTACAAACCTTGATGTGCCTGGAGATAATGTTTCCATTCAAATGAACCTCTTTGTTGAGACTTCTCAGAAAATAATTCAATGATTTCTATGATATTAGGGAAAGTGAATGCTTTAACAGTTGATGAATTTGTATTAGGGATAATGGTTTCAATTTTCCTTATTACAACCAAATCTATTACCAAATTCAATTTCTCCTAGTTTATAGTAGATTAGAATCATTAACTACTTTTTGAATTTGAGACTCTCATAAGCTTCAGATACCCGTCTTACCTGGTTCATATCTTTATGTTTACACAAGCTTTGTTGTTTTTCTATGTGAGATATGATCGATATTTTTTATTACAATGATGAGTGTTCCATATATAGAGAACATATGGTGACCATCCATGAAAGGATGCATCCCTTGGATAATCAATAACTATTTATTATTATTATCACTTACTTATTATATATAGTATTTAATAATCAATAATTATATTATTAATTATTAATCTAAGAGAATTTATTCTTGATGTTGTCCAAACATCAACACTCCTTGACACTCTGCATGATGCCAAACTTGTCTATGAAGTATACAAACTTCACCCTAGACTCATGAAACTCATCTATTAGTCTTGGGAGACACATCTCTCCCACTTGAACCAAGGGGAAACTCCTTTTGCAACTCTCCTTCTGAGAAAATTGACTCTCTCTAAGATCAGGCTCACTCTGGTTTCACATGTAATAGAATATATCATCTTGAGTGGTTATCATTCCTTTTCAAATCACCATTACTAGGACAAATACCACACCTAGATTGTTCACCACAGGTGCACACTTGTGAGTGAATGTCGGTCTGATTTTAACTGACATGTGGAAAGAACCTCAAGCACCTCGAGTCCATATTATTCCTTATCATGATCAAGGAAGGACTACGCCTGGGCCCATTTACCACAAGTGCACCTTTATGATAAATGTATCCTATCTCCCTTGGTTTGCAACCCAATCTAGGAGGAGGTATGCCCAATGTTGAAACATAAAAACTCCCTCTTATCTAGGGAGGTATCTTTCCATGATGTCTTCATCTAGTAGTCCACTGACTACTCTGTAATCAACTAGTAGTAAACAACTACTATCCATAGACACACAGTCCCTTCTAGTGGTACACAACCACCATAGTAGAAAAATGTCTATCACACATGGCACTCCCATGTGTAATTCTAGAGGATACTCCCTCTTGGAACACTTAGGGTAAAATCCCCAGAGTGTGTGACATCAAGGTCAAATACCTTGACATGTCCTCATGTTCTCTCCACAAGGGATGTGTCGTCATGTGATCTCCACAAGGGACATTGTCCTATATAAGCCCAAATTCACTTATCCCTTCTTGAATAAGTGTCCTCACATATCAACTCAACTCAGTTCAAAAAGGATTATGATCTAGAAAATGTATTTCACACATGGCACTCCCATGTGGAATTCTAGAGGCTAATCCCTCTAGAAACACTAGGGTAAACTCCCCATAGTGTGTGACGTCAAGGTCAATTCCCTTGACAAGTCCTCATGTTCTCTCCACATGGGACGTGTCCTCGTGTGCTCTCCACAAGGGATGTTGGGCTATCCCTTCTCAGATAATTTTCCTTACAGATCAACTTACTTATCCCTTCTTGGATAAGCCCAAACCCACTTATCCCTTCTCGTTTAAGTGTCCAACTTATACATTCTCGGATAAGTGTCCCCACAAATAACCTCAACTCAGTCACAAAGGAGTATGATCTGGAGAATGTCTCAAGAAGATGAAAACATCAACACTCCCTCTTAGGGAGGGAGGCATTCTCTACCATGCCAAGTCTATCATGGAAGTACTCGAACTTTGTCCTTGTTTGGAAAGAACATCAAAAACCTTCTCATCTGTAGGAATGTACTCCACCAATATTTCCTTCCTCTGCACCATGTATTGGATGTAATGGTACTTGATCTCAATGTGGTTCGATTTTTCATGAAGCATTGGATTCTCTGATATATTCACACATCTTTGGTTACCATAATGAATAATGGTGGAATCCAACACATGTTCATATAAATATGCAAGGATCTTGTGAAACCACACTGCTTCACGAACTTCCGTACTTAATGCAATGTCCTTTTCTTTTGTTGTGCTCAAATCCACATAAGTTTGTTTACTTTTACACCAGGAAACCATGGCAGATCCCAAAGTAAATAAATACCCAAACGTTTCCTTCATATCCATTATGCCTCCTTCCTAATCAGAGTCAGTATATCCTTACAATCTCATGTCAATACTGGAATGATATATTATACCATGTGTTGGGGCTCATAAATGTCCTATTTCATCCACCTTTCCCTTCATCATTCTCCACATTTCATCGCCCCATTAACCTTTCACGATATCATTTCCATAAATATACTTGGGTTTCACCTTATTGTTCTCCACTTTATTCATTTTAGTATTAAAAGGGAATTTGTGATTAAATGTTAGAAAATTGACATGTTTTCATATATATCTCAAATATGTGTGAGCTTTGTAATGTGTAGGAATATGTGAAGGATTAATTCAAAATGACTTCTCAAATACTTCCTCCACCATTTCAAGATTTGAGGAGATAATTCAAGGAGAAGATCATGGAGATTTGGTTGGAATATCTTATCCAAGATATATGAGAAATATGTGTGAGGATTTGAAGGGATTATATTTTGTAATAATGGGAAATAGGTTGAGAAAAAAGTGGATCTGTAATAATGAGATGGTTATCTTATCTTCAAGGCTCTCGTGTATAAAAGAGAGTGCTCTCTCTTCATGAGTATTCAATTAGGATTCAAATTAGGATTCAATTTAGAATATGTAATTAGAAGTCATTAATGGTAGTCATTAGGATTTGAAAGAGAAAGGGATTCTTAGCTTTGATTCATGGTTTTTGTTTTCATGCTTTCATTATTCTTTTATGAATATTGATTTGATTATTGTAATAGAAGATTGCTTCATTGGTGAGAGATCTCATATGTTGTTGTGCCATTCAACTCTTCACATGTTGTCTTTTCTTTTCCTTCATGTAGTTTTCCATTTCTAGATTAATTCCATTTACGCAATTTCCCATTCCTAGGTTAATTTCAATTCCAGTCGTGTGTTAGATTAATGATTCATTTCCAGTCATGTGTTAGATTAATGATTCTATTTCAGTCATGTGTTAGATTAATGATTCAATTTCAGTCATATATTAAACATTAAATTAGATTAGTTCCGCTTCAATCTTGCATATACTTTGTGTGTGCTTTGTAAGTTTATGAACCTCGGATTGATAAAGTAAATAGTTGGGAAAATACTACAACTCAATTATTACAACATTAGTTCGACCCAAATAATGATTGTCATTCCCTTGTCATGATTGTTGTTCCTTTTGTAGGTAGTGTTGTTCATTTGAATGGAACAATTGTCGTTCCTTTTGTTATGATTGTTGTCCCTTTGCAGGGGTTTCATCTCTGGAGGATGGGTATTGAAAATGAAAGGTAAGAACCTACGTAGGCAACAAGTAAAACGCTTGTGCCAGAGCCTACCTTTGGATGATGCATAGAGGTTATATTTTAGGACATCTTTAGAGCCCAACACCATGTACAACTGTGCCTCACATGTATCTCAACACATGCTTCGCAACAATCCAGTGTGTCTGTCTCCGTTGAATCATAAATTGGCTAAGTGTACTCAATGCATAGAAAATATCTGGTATGGTGTTAACCAGATACATTAATGATCCAATCAACGGTCTATACATATTCAGATCAATTTCATCAGAATCGAAAGAAGACACACTTAGTTTCTTCAGATTTGTCACCATTGGTGTAGCCACGGGTTTCTAGTTCAACATCCCAAACTTCTTCAATATCTCAACTGTGTACTTCCCCTGACTCGGGAAGATCTCATAAGTTCTCTACCACACCTCTAGTCCCAAGAAGTAGTGCATCATACCAAGGTCCTATATATCAAACTCATAGGCCAACACATACTTGCATTCAACAATAAGGCTCTCTGTACCGGTGAGGAATAAATCATCAACGTAGAGGACCAAAATTAGGCACTCACCATTAACAATATTGTAGTACAAGTTGGGATTAACAACACGTTTTTTTTTGCTGAAGCCCAAAGTCATCGGGTATCCATCAATCCTCACATAACAAGCTCAAGGTGCCTGCTTGAGTCCATACAAGGTCTTCTTCAACCTGCAGACATGAGACTCCTTCTCATGTATCACAAAACCATTTGGCTACTTGATGTATACATCTTCCTCAATCTCTCCATTGAGAAATATTGTATTCATATCCATTTGATGTAGTCTCCAAACCATGGATGTTGCAAGGGAAATAATCATTTGGATAGAAGTGTATCGAGCAACATGAGAAAATGTCTCCTCCTAATCTATTCCCTCCACCTGAGAGAATCCACTAGCAACAAATATCATTTTGTGCCTCTTGATGCTCTCATCAATTGTGTTTTTGATCTTATAGATCCATTTGGAAGTCACTACAAACTTCCCCTCAAGTATCTAAACAATATCCCACACATCATTCTTCATGATGGACTGATACTCCTCCATCATGACATCTCTCGATACTGGATGACTAGTTGCCTCCTCATAACATGAAGTCTCAAAAATGAATGATGTGAATCATAGCTGTGGCATAGCAAAAATATCTATGAGGTCTCTTTCTCACTCGGAAGGTACCACTAGGAGTTGCATGTCCTTATGCCTCCTGCAGAATCTGACGAGTCCATGTAGGTCTCTTCTGACCTATTGCAATATCTCTGGGAACATTAACTGGAGCTACATGATCAACATGATCAATTTGATCAATAGGATCAATTTTCTCCCTCTGAAAGGTAATGTCATCTTGGACCATATTTGACATATAGCGGTTTCCTCATGAAACCAATGTCTAATACATATCGAGGTTCCCTCATGGAACCAATGTCTCGCAAGACATATCGAGGTTTCCTTGTGAAACCAATGTCTTGGTTCCCTCATCTCACCATATGAGGCACGTTAGGATGAATTCTACATTCCCCCCTACTAGTCCACACAAGACCCTCCAGGGAGAATTTCTCATGATGTTTCCTCAAACATCAACCCTCCCTCTAGAGTTGGAGGTGACTCCTCCTCTATCTCTTCTCCCTATGACAATGAAGGTATCTCTTCCTCATTCTCTGGCAGTAACTCAATCTCTACTCCCTCTGGATGTATTACAACCAACTCTAATTATATCTATCACCATAGTTGTGCTACAATCAGTCTAGACTGGCTGTATCCATGATCACTAGAATTGTCTCTGCTATTTGGCATGGTCTCATCCTGGAAGGTAAATTGCTCCTAGACACTTTCTATATCTGAGCATCATGTCTGGAAATGTATCTCCTTGATATCATGTTGGAAGGTCCTTCCCTCCATGTTTTCCTCCTACGACCGTCATTATGGCTCCTTCTCAAAGCTATTACCTGTGACTTTCTCGGAACAAGAAACAAGAACAACAAAAAGCATCTCCTAGAGGAGATCAATTTATCTTGTGCACAACTATATACAATGACCCTCCAAATGATACATCTTCTACTATGACCAACACATTGTTGGATAAATTTCTATTTTTGGCACACTAGTTCAGTGGGAGTTAACTGACTAGTTCTATTTTAGACTTTCTATTTTTACCATCATTATTATGCATGCATACATTCCTAAGGAAAGCTAGTTTCTTGATTTCTTTTCTTAATTATGGAATGTTTTTCCCTATATATGAGTGTATTCCACTAATTCATTGTATCATATTGATCACGATCTATATATCAATCATCAACTCATTGGAGTAGTGTGAATATATTTTATCATTCTTCCATATTGAATCTCTCTTATTTTGTTGATAAGATTTGTTTGTATTTGCTTTATCTAGATCTCTTGTGCAGGTTTCCATGAAACACTGACATGGTATTAAAACTATGCTTCTTAGAGCAAGCCAGAAAAACCAAAGAATAAGCAAAATCGAGGTTTTGACGAGCTAAATCCATGGTCGTACCTTTCAACAGTTATTCCTCCCAAATTATTACGTTTTTGAGGAAACAACCCACTTAGAAAGTAAATCAACCCATTTTGGAAGTGGGTTTTCAACTGTTTGGCGAGATTCTTCACTGTTTGCTCAAAAATTAAGTCACAAGATAGCCTCCTGAAACTAATACGAATCTATGGCCGTACCTTTTAGTAGTGCTTTCTCCCAAAATATTAAGTTTTTGAGGAAACGACCTGCATGGAAAGTAAATCGACCCATTTTGGAAGTGGGTTTTCAACCGTTTGCTCAGAAAATGAGTTGTAATATCATCTCTTGAAACTGATATGAATTTTCACTTAAAGTGCCCTTTCTGTCGTGATTTCTTAATTTTTCACTTGCAGATTGAGAGTAAATTTTTAGGGGTTATTAGAAACAATGGGAGAGATGGATATGACAACTATTATACAATCAAACTTGGTGGTAATCCTCACACCATACAATTATTTTTATTTGAATCCCAAGGCGACATTCCAACTCAGAAGAAAAGAACTGTGTAATTTGACGATGGCGACAGAAACAAAACCGACATCAACGATTGAGAAGATGAGATGGACGAACCGTAAGGATGAGGCCACATGACTACTTCTTGAGTTAATCTCCACTAATTTATGGTTTCATGTTGCTTCATGCAAGACTCCAAATGAGATCTAGACCACCCTGGAAGGACTCTTTGGAAAATAGGATGAGATGCAAGGTCATATGCTTGAGGTAGAGTTGAATACCTTAGACCCTAAAAGTTTTGATAGTATACATGATTTGTTTACTAAATTTAAATCTTTGATTTTGAGCCTGGGTGAATGTGGTATTGACAAGTCTACATAAGAGAAACAACTTATTCTAAAAATCTTGGCCAAGCTAGGACTAGAATACACTGTGTAGAAATTTCAATACAAATTAAGTATTTCCTGTGATTCTCCTGATCTAACAATTATACTCCACTGTTAAATACATAATCGCTTCTACTATTATTCTTGAGGAAAATTAAACCACGATCACAACCACAATCACAAAGTGAAATATCAAGAACACATAACACATAAGTTTTACCGGGAAAGCGTAAAGAAAAAAACCCCACTATCATATATTATGTATATCATGAATCATAAAACAATCTCATACAAAACTCTAATCCAAGAGCTCTCAGTACAATACAATCGTTTCACACTGTCATACACAAATCAGCAAATACATGTGCCAATTCTCAGTGTCCAGACAACCTACCTCCTCTGCACAATCTCTGCAATTCGAATTCTCACAAATGATCATACACTAATTGCCTAGCTTACACATGCTCATAAGAATATCCACTGCATGTGTGATCAAATCACCACTGATAGGCAAACTATCCCTTTCACCTGTTATCTCAACTAGGTCTCCACTGGATCTAACATGCATGTAGTTAACCGTGGCGAATCTTTAGTTGCATGTGAGTTCACTGATTAATTGAACTCTCACTAGTGCATGTTTAGTTACAACTAGTACAACTGATCTTAACTCACTTAACTACACTTATAATTGTGTTACAAATCCAACTCACTCAGTTATGAATGAGATAATAGATTAATATTTATTGTCCAATTTATTTAAGGGAAAAGTAAATTAGACACATGTTTCTTGTTGACTTTTCAACACTCCCTCTTAACAAGAAAAGGATTATCCTTCACCCCAATCCTGTCTCTATGATATTCGAATTTTCTCTTGGTGAGTGCCTTCGTCAGAATGTCAGCATCCTGATCTTCTGTAGGAATGTATTGAAGCAATATGATCTTCCACTACACACAATCTCTGAGATGATGATACTGGATATCTATATGCTTAGATCTATCATGAAACACATGATTAATCGAGAGTTTAATGCAACTCTGATTATCACAATAAATCACAGTTGGATCTAAATGAGAACCAAACAAACCAACCAAGATCTTCCTCATCTATATAGCCTCACATGCAGCTTGACTCGCTGCCATGTATTCTACTTCCACTGAACTAAGTGCCACAGATCTCTATTTCCTGTTGTACCAAGAAACAACTGTAGATCTGATACTAAAGATCCCCCCTGATGTGCTCTTTCTGTCCATTGGGTTTCCCGACCAATTTACATCCATGAAGCCATGCAACTTCACCTCATCCTTCTATCTGTACCATAATACATACTCATATGTGCCCTTCATATATCTCAGGACATGCCTACCTACCTTCCAAAAGAGTTTGGTAGGCTTAACCATCGCTTGACTTAGTTGGTTAACCGCATAGAAAATGTTCGATCTCGTATTCACTAAATACATTAGCGAACCCACTAACTGTCGATAGACAGTAGAATCTACTACTTCTCCAGAAGTAGCATCCTCTTTCCTCAAGTTTCCTAGAAGAGGATTATCCATGGGTTTGTAGCCCTCCATGTAAAACTTACACAGTATCTCCTTTGCATACTTTCCTTGAGACACAAAAATTTCACCATCTCGCTGCCATATTTCCAATCCAAGAAAATAATGAAGAAGGCCCAAATCCTTCATCTCAAACTCCTTTGCAAGGTCCTCCTTGCATGAGTATATCAGTTTCTCATCACCAGTCAGTATTAAATAATCAACATAAATCACAATGATTAAAAGATTACCCTCCACCACAATTTGGTATAGGTTTGCATCCGCTTCACTTTTGGTGAAGCCCAATCCAGTGAAATAGTTGTTTATCCGAGTGTACCAAGCATGGGGTTCTTGCGTCAACCCATACAATGCTTTCTTGATTCTTCACACATGCGACTCCCTATCAAAGGTATCAAAACCTTCTAGCTATTTAATGTACACTTCTTCCTCAATGATCCCATTGAGGAACACAGTTTTTACATCCATCTGATGAATGTGCCAGCCCATCTACGTTGAGAGTGAAAGGATGGATCTTATGGAAGAGTACCTTGCGACAAGTGCAAAGGTCTCATCATAATCTATCCCCTCAATCTGTGAGAAGCCCCGGGCCACAAACCTGGCCTTGTATTTCTCCACACTCCCATCAACAACTTGCTTTACTTTGTAGATCCATCTCAATCCTACCACTGATTTATCAATCGGTCTTGGGACAATTTCCCATGCACTATTTTTTACAATGGAGTCATACTCCTCTACCATAGCATCAACCCAAGTGGGGTCCTGCACTTCTTCCTGAAAGGAAGATGGTTCAGTCACAATACATTTTCTCATGAGAGCCATGTATCTAGCAAATCGATCAGGAGACTATCTCTGTCTGTGTTGTGAAGTAGGGTCTCCTACATTCTATGCAACATCTAGTCTCAATCTGTCAGCTTCCATGGTGCGCTTTATGCCATTTCTAATGGATGGCTCTGCTTGAGTGGTTTCCTCCACTCCATGAACCTCCTCATGTGGTTGATCCACATCTTGAGACTCATCCTTGGGAACCAATAGTTCCTCTTCTACATGCAAGTCTAGCTCCCTCTCAAGCGACAACCACATGGTTTTCCCCTCATCAAATTTTATATCCCATCGCATAACAATCATCTTACTGTTTGACAAATACACACGATAATTATGGGGTGTTTCTGTGTACCCCACAAATATCCCAACTTCAGCATTTGGTTCCGGCTTCTTCCTGGAATCCTTGGTCACATGCACATAAACAAATGAGCCAAAAATTTTAAAATGAGAAACATGAGGTTTCTTACCAATAAAAGCTTCTTCAGGTGTACTCATGCCAAGTAATCTATGAGGACAACGGTTCTGCACATAAACCACAGTATTGCATGCTTTTGCCCACAAATGCATTGGTAGGCCCTGATCATGCAACATCACTCGTGTTGCACCCACGATCGTTCTGTTCTTTCTCTCCACGACCCCATTTTGTTGTGGGCTATGAGGCTCTATGAGTTCTCTTCAAATTCCTTCTCTCCTGCAGAAGTCTTTGAACTTTTTAGAGATGTATTCTCCACCATTATCGCTCCTTAAAGCCTTAACTTGCTTCCCCGACTCTTTCTCCACCAATGCTTTAAACTCACAGAACTTTGAGAATGTTTGATCCTTCTTCTGCATGAAGAATATCCAGCATTTATGAGAAAAGTCATCAACAAAAATAACATAATACCTATGTTTTGTTGTTGAAGCAATCGAGAATGGTCCACACATGTCCGTGTAAATTCTCTCCGGGATCACTGAAGCACGACTCTCCTTTTCATGAAAGGTGGAATTTACATACTGAGCAATTGTTCCCATTGGAAGTCCAGTAGATATTTGTTGCATGATCTTCAAGGCTCTATGATGAAGATGACCCAATCTCTTGTGCCATAATTCACCCTCATCCCAGCTCACCACTATTTATGCCTTGCCTATCATAGAATCGTAGCCATCTACCTCCAGCATGTAGAGATTCTTAACTAGAATCCCTATCTTCTTGACTTGACCCATTGCTTTATGTCGCAGGTAGGCTTTACCACTGCTAAAAACAACATCATAGCCTCTATCCTCCAACATTGCGACTGAGACCATATTTTTCTTCAGAACTGGAACATGCATAACATTTTTCAATTGAAATGGTTTACCTGACTCCCTCTGAAAGGTAATGGTACCAATACCAATTGCATTGTATCGTCCATCATCACCCATCTCAATATGCATTCTGAGATATTTCTCCTCCAAGTCAATGAAAGACTCTTTATCTCCCATCATGTGGAAAGAAGCGCTACTATCCAAATACCACATCAATCTTGATGCACTTGATGCCATGCATGTGATCAAAGCGAAGTCAAGCTCAAATTTTGAGACAAGAGCCTCACCAGTTGCAACTCAAGAAACCATCTTGTTCTTCTTCTTCTATGGACAGTTAGTAGAGAGATGTGTTAGAATATAGAAGATTGTGCTCGTTTTACCATTGGAGATACCCTCGTCACCCAACCACTAGCCGAAGCCACCCTCCGAGCACCTTGACCTTGACTGAGAAGAGAATCCTGGTAGCAATCAATATCTAAGAGAGGCTAATGCACCAAGCAAGAAACTAGAAACTAAGTTGAATAGATGATCCCACCCAGAAGCTAGCGCACCACTTTCCATCTCTACTAGAAACTTATGCACCAAACTGCTGCTACCTGCAACTGCCTGTGCAAATTTATCTCTCACTACAACTGTTGAGATGTGTAATAATGAAACTGGCACCCTGTATTTAGAGTGAACTGGGCAGGCTAACTGGAGCCGACTTCTCCTTCTGGGTATCAATAAATTCAATTTAAATGTATTTGTTTAGTCGACAACTTGTCTAGGGTTTCCTTCAATTATTTGCTTCCTTCTGGAGGATTCTAGTCTCGTCATATGTCACAATAGAGTTTCATACCTCCCGAAGCTACCATAATATTAACACTCCATCCTAGCTAGGGAGGTATGGTCTTGAGCACAACATACCATTCAACTGGTAGCACTACGAGCACCTATCATTATTATCCGACTGGATAATATCCTATGACAACTGGTACAATATCAATTAATAGAACACACATGTGTCTATTACGGTAGTATGCAACTACTCAAACTATGAAACATAATCACAAATGGTAGCATATCTACTATCATTTATTCTTCATAATAAACATCTGATAGCAACCTGCATAGAAACAATGTTATGATAAAAATTGAATCATCTGGGCCAATCTTTCACTCACGTCTGTGAGATATGAAAGAATGTCTGCCCTCAGTATAGAATATAAACAATGGGCTATCTGCCCCATTCTTCTCAAACAAGGAAGAAGGATTATTTCTGATTTTTGAACCTAGACCATTTCTCACCCTGTGCCATTCTTCCTACACTAATTAAAGTGCACCCTGGACAAACTATATAAACCCTAAGAAATGTTTGGACCATTCCTTACCTTGGGCCATTCCTCCAACACTAAAAAAAGTGTAACCTGGAGAGAATGAGTCTACCCTAAGAAATGACTGTCCCTGATTGTTGAGCCTGGACTATTCCCCACCCTGGGCCATTCCTCCAACACTAAACAAAGTGTAACTTGGAGAGAATGAGTCTTCCCTCGAGGAATAATTGTCTAGACCACTCCCCACCCTGGGCCATTCCTCTGACACTAAACAAAGTGTAATCTATAGAGAATGTATAACCCTCGAGGAATGTCTATCCTACATCAACCTCCAAAATGGACCATTCTTCAAAACTGCTCACAACTGTGAACTTCGAAAGAATGACTGCCCGACGAGGCAGACCATTCTACTTGACCACTATTCAGAGTGACTGCCAAGAAGAATGACTGTCCTAGACCACTCCCCATGTTAACCACAATGGAAAGTCATTGTCTATGATACATCAACAATCAGTCTACCTCCCATGTTAACTACAATGGGAAGTCACTGTCTGTCAGAAATCTCAATCCACTTTCCGAACAGGAAAGAATCTATCCAATCTGGACTAATTTTCAATTATAAAATAAATAATGTTTTCAGTGCTCCCTCCTAACTGGAAAATTATTTAAATCACAAAAATAAATATTTTTTCTGTACCTTCTCTAGCCTGGAGAATCTTCCCTTTCAGCTAAGGGAGTTATTTCCACGATCCCCATCTTCTCTCTGAAATATGCAAACTTGATTCTAGATAGAGGCTTTGTCAGGATATCTATTGTTTTCTCATTAGTGGGGATATAGTCGAGCTTTACCTCTCCTTCATGGACTTTAACTCGAATAAAGTATTATTTAATCTCAACGTGCTTTGACCTTTCATGAAACATTGGATTCTCAGATAATCTTATACAACTCTGATTATCACAATATATTATGGTCGATTTTGGAGTTTGATCAAATAAATCAGATATTAACTTCCTTAGCCATACTTCTTCTATGTATGCTTCACAAGATTCCATATACTTTGCTTCTGTTGTACTGAGTGAGACAGACTTTTGTTTCCTGCTGCCCCAAGATATCATAGGGGAGCCCAAGCTGAAACACATAGCTGAAGTACTCTTTCTGTATTCTGCACTTCCTTCCTAATCAGAGTCTATGAATCCATGAATTTGGATATCACTGGATGCAGTATATCTCAACCCATAGTTTATTGTCCCATGAATATATCTTTGGACATGCTTTGCAGCTATCCAATGTTCTTATCTAGGTTCCACCTGGAACTGACTTAATGTGTTTACGACAAAGCAAATATCTGGTCGAGTATTTACCAAATACATCAATGATCCAATTAGTTGTCGATATAGAGATGGATCTACTGGATCAGAATCTGGGACTTTCACTTTTCTTATATCTTCATTCATAGGAGTCTCCATGGATTTACAGTCCATAATTCCAAATTTCTGAAGGATCTTTATTGCGTACTTTCCTTGTCCAAGGAATACTTCACCATGCTTCTGCCATACTTCTAGTCCCAAGTAATAGTGCATGAGACCTAGATCTTTCACATAAAAATCAGAGGCTAAATCCTTCTTACACTGGATGATTAGAGATTCTTCACCTGTTATGAATAGATCATCAACATATAATAGTAGAATCACAGGTGCGTTGTCCATGAATTTGTAATAAAGGTTTGGATCTGCATGACTCTTGGAGAAACCAAGTCTTGTTAGATAGTTGTCCATTCTGGCGTACCAAGCCCTTGGATCTTGCTTGAATCCATATAGAGATTTCTTCAATCTGCAAACATGAGTGTCTCTGGAATGTACCTTGAATCCTTGAGGTTGTTCAATATATACTTCTTCTTCAATAGATCCATTGATAAAGGATGTCTTTACATTCATCTAGTGTAGATTCCATCTCATGGAAGCGACAAGAGATATGATATCTTTGATGGAGGTATACCTTGCCACCAGAGAAAAGGTTTCTTCATAGTCTTCTCCCTCCTTCTAGGAGAACCCTCTAGCCATGAATCTTGCCTTATATTTATCCACACTTCCATTTTCTGCTTTTTTGATCTTGTATACCCATTTTTAGGTTACCACTGATTTCTCTTTAGGTCTGGGTACAATTTCCCATACTTCATTTTTCATAATGGACTGATGTTCTTTCGCCATAGCTTCTTTCCATTGTCCCTTTTTAACTACTTCTTTAAATGTAGTGGGCTCTTCATATAGAAGTTTTTTCATGTATGATGCATAACTTGAGAATCATTTTTGATCCAGATGGATATCGGTGGCCACCCACCTTTTTCAACTGGCTCAAAACAGTTTTCTGACATTTTTGGCAATTTACTATTTTTAGCAGTTTTTACTTCCGGGGCCATTTTGAGGGCCTAAATGAACGTTTTTCAGTATCGAGCTCCTCAATTATAGTTGAATGCATGATTGAGCCCCCAAAATGAATATCCTCAATGATACCTTTCCAATGGGCTATCACACGCCTAAAACGAAGATCGTATGAAAAAGTTACGACCCTGGGAAGTTGATGTACTAGCTTACCCAAACGGGGCCCACATGACTTTTGGTGTTTCATCTCCTAGGGTTAGGTTTTTGGATGTCTAGGGTTTTTGGAATTCTTTATTATTGTAAAAATGCCTTCAGAGCCTCATTGTAACCTTCTAGAGAATGTGTGATGTCATCACATCTCTTCTCAGGGATAAGCCGCCACCATTCCAGCAAGCTTGTTTCCGCTGCATTTTACAGTTTCAGCTTATTTCGTTATTGAATAGAAAACCATTTTTATTGTATCTATGTTATTTTGTGTTAATCACATGTTAATAATCTATATTCATTTCGTTCTACTAATAAAATCTGGATCAGAGGTATCAGAGCGGTCTGCTCCTTGTCGTCTTAATACATGTCCCCAACGAGGTCGAAGTACAAAGAGTTGGGTCTCGAGCTTGTTTATCTTGAGGAAAGAAGTTATCGCATGCCCAAGTGACCTCCCATGGAAAGAGAAAAGAAATATGATGGGATAGGAGATCCTTTCAAACTGTTGATTGAGGAAGCCCTCATGCAACAGAGGAATGATATGACGGATAGTTTCGTGAAAATCCTTCGGCGACTACCAACAGGCGATGCATATTCTTCGAATGGAGGCACCGCCCCCTTCAAGGAACAAATAAACTTTGATATTCCTATATTTGAAGGTCATATAGACACAAATGTTGTAGACAAGTGGTTTAATATACTAGAAGGGTATTTTTCTGTTCATAAATTTTCGAATAGAGAAAAGATTACTTTTGCGCTCCTCAAAGTCATTCCCCATGTCAAAGATTGGTGGGAAACTTTATGTGAGCAAAAGGAAATAGAGGAAAGCTCATTATTTTCAGTCACAACCACCTGGGAATCCTTCAAGTATGCTATTAAGGAACAATACTACCCTGTCGAAAGTTATGACGACCTATATACCAAATGAACCACACTGCGGCAAGAAAGAGACCAAGCAGTGCCAAATTTCACAAATATCTTCCATACCTTGCGCACCAAGTTGGGTATCAAAGATTCAGAGTGACATTTGGTGCTCAAGTATCGTGGTTCTCTGCATAGATAGATCCATACCAAAATGGAATTTCTAGACATCTCATCCTTGGGCACGGCCTACCGATATGCCGTCAAAATCGAGAAGAAGCTCAAACAAAAGACACGACAATTTGGGCCTGGGAACCCCTCACAACAAAAGCCAGGAAAGGACAACCCCAACCCATTGAAAAAAGAACAAATAAAATATGGACAGTATCAAGACAACCACTACAAGCCACAAGCAAATAAGGACACCATAAAGACAAAGAAAGATACCGGGATGTGGTGCGACTTCCATAAGAGCCCTTGGCATAACACTGATGACTATCGCTCAAAGCAGTCGTCGGTGGCCGAAGTGAAGGCCTCTGGATTAGAAGCATATTTTGACTCCGAGACAAAACCAGAAAGGGGAATATGGATCATTGATGTGAAACCCAGTGCCACCGTTGCTACCACCAAGATCCAGCCTGGTGAACCAGATGAGCCAGAAGAAGGAGAACGCCTCTTCCATTCACAAATGTGGGTAAAAGGCACCCCGCTACACTTCATCGTTGACAGCAATATCCAGAAGAACCTCATCTCAACAGAGGTTGTCAAGCAGTTGGCCCTACCAACAATGTCGCACCCACAACCCTACACCATTGGATGGCTCCACCAAGGAAGCGATCTCCGCGTCAGCCAACAGTGTCGACTGTCATACGACATCAAGCCCTTCAATGATGAGGTATTTTGTGATGTTTCTCCTCTTGAAGTTTGTGATGTTCTTTTGGGCCAACCTTATTTATGGAAACATCATGTTGTATATGAGTCTAGGCCTTGTAGTCTTATTATTACTTTGAACAGGAAATTGTACAGGATACCCGAGGCAGTCCCATCTAGTGTTATTTCCTTGATCTTTGCTAAGCAATGCAGGAAGGTCATCTCTCAGACAGGGAAGTTTGTCTTCTTCATGATTCTCTCTCAGAATAAGTGAAAGATCGCAGCCACATCCAGGGTCTCTGCGAATGACCTCTCCACACAGCAGAAACAAGTAGATAAGGTCGTGGAAGAATACTCGGATATCTTCTCCTCACCTACAAGGGTACCTCTACACTGCCAAGTCAAGCACCCCATCAATATGACCCCTAGTGCATCGCTGCCCAATGGGCCAGTCTATCATTGCTCTTTGTTAGAGAATGAGGAGATCAAGAGACAGATCCAAGAACTGCTCCACAAGGGGCACATACACCCTAGCTCCTCACCTTGCGATAGCCCAATCGTGCTAGTATAGAAGAAAGATGGAACCTAGCAACTCTGTATTGATTATCGATCTCTGAATAAAATCATTGTCAGAAACCGGTACCCGATTCCCCAAATCAATGACCTACTTGATCAACTCACGGGGGCCAAATACTTCAGTAAGATTGATTTGAAGTATGGCTACCACCAGGTCCTGATAGAACAGATAGATATATGGAAGACCACCTTCAAGTGAAAGGAAGGAATTTTTGAATGGTTGGTCATGCCCTTTGGTTTGACAAATGCTCCAGCCACTTTCATGAGGATGATGGACGATATCCTGCGACCATTCACCAATAATTTTTTAGTGTTGTATCTGGATGACATTCTAATTTATAGCAAGACTTGGGACAAACACTTGCAGCATATCTAACAGGTTCTGCACACCCTGCGGAAGCACAAGATATACACCAACCTGGAAAAATGCTCCTTCGGCATGGACAGGGTCCATTACCTAGGCTACATCATTGATCAACATGGCATACATGTGGATCCAACCAAGATCCAAGTCATCCATGACTGGCCAACCCCAACAACACTCACTGAGCTTTGGAGCTTCTTGGGACTTGCTAATTTCTACCGCAGGTTCATGTTGGGTTTCTCCCACATTGCATGGGCCCTCAGCCAAATAAACAGGGGTGGTGGTAAGGAAAAATTTGTGTGGGGCTGATCCCAAAAACAAGCATTCGATGATTTGAAGTAGCGCTTGTGCTCAGACCTAGTACTTTCACTACCAGACCTACAACATCCCTTTGAGATCGAGACGGATGCTTCAGAATATGCCGTGGGCATCATTCTCACTCAGCACGGCCACCCCATGGCCTATCATAGTGAGACATTATCAAATATTGTCCATAAGTACCCTACTTATGAAAAAGAAATGTACTCCATTATGAAAGCATGTCGCCAGTGGAGACATTACATTCTTGGGAAGGAGACAGTCATCCACACTGATCATAAGCCATTGCAATTCATGCAGACACAGGGGAAACTGCAAAATGACCGCCATCAAAAGTGGTCCACATACTTGCAGCAATTCCACCTCAACATCAAGTATAAAACATGAAGCACCAATGGCGTTGTTGATTGCCTCAGTAGACCGCCAGTCGCGACACTCACCACGGTGCTAGACTCTTGCCTCCATGAAACATCTGGATGGCCCCAACTCTATGAGAAATACCTTGACTTCACCACCACCTACCAAATGTTGGGTGCAAATGCAGTTGTCGATAATTTCCATCTTCAGGATGGGTTGTTGTGTCGTTTAGGCCATATATGTGTTCCATCAAGTGAGCAAGTGAAGTTTATATGGGAAGCCCACTACAGTCGGGTGGTAGGACACTTCGGCATAGAAAAGATAGTGGTGATGCTACAGAAACATTTCTACTGGCCGAAACTTCGACAGGAGGTCAGCAAGTATATCAGGTCTTACACTGCCTACACTATTTCCAAATCAACCACTAAGAAACATGGCTTGTACACCCCTCTTCCTACTCCTGACAGGCCATGGGAATCCATCTCAATGGACTACATGTCAAGCCTCCCATCCACCAAGTGGGGAAATGATTGTGTTTTTGTGGTTGTTGATCGCTTTTCTAAGATGGTGATTCTGGTTGCTTGCAAGAAGAGCATCACAGCAGAGGCCACTACCAAGATTTTCTTTGAATGAGTCTGGGTACATTTTGGAATCCCAAAAACCATTGTCTCATATTGGGATAGTCAATTTCTCAGCACATTCTGGTCAAGCCTCTGGTCACTACTGGACACCAAGCTCACCAAATCCATGGCCTTCCACCCCCAGACAGATGGCCAAACCGAGGTTGTAAATCGAATGATTGTGCATATCCTTCGCATGTATAATTCAAAGAACCCTCGCACATGGGATGAGAGCCTTCCTTATGTCTAGCATAGCTACAACCAAGCCTTGCATAGCTCAACTGGCCACAAACCCTTTCAAGTGGGGTTGGGATTCCAACCATTGGGTCCCATAGATGTTTCACTTCCCCTTGCAGTCACCTCAACTGACTCATCTCCTGCTCCAACTGAAGCTGAAAAAGCCACCTAGTTCATTGAGAAGATCCAGCACATATGCCAATAGGTTCAGGATATCCTACAAAAGTCCAATGACAAGTACAAACAACACCATGATCAACATCAAGTGCCACATAAGTTTCAGGTGGGCGACAAAGTTTTGTTGCACTTGCAGAAAGAACGCCTTACAGGACCCCATTGGAAGCTTCGCCCACTCTGTTATGGATCGTACACTATCACCAAGGTCGTGGGGGATAATGATTTTGAGCTCAACTGTTAAGGTCCTAACCCGCACATAGGTAGATCAATGTATTTGGATGTAATAAAGGTCAATATTAATAAGACCTTTCAATAAAATAGA